>JAGDYQ010000133.1:1551859-1563104 GCA_021962125.1 Bulinus truncatus | reverse complement strand
TGATAAATTCTTTTAGTCCTATGGTTTATATTTTATAATAAGACTCCTCATAAACCTTCAAGATAATAATTTAGGGCATAATTATTTTGTCTAACAATCCTTTGTATGTATTATAGTGTACAGTTATTTTATTCTACAAATAATGATGCGGTACCTGCAACATTAGTTTACTGACTCAGTCGAGTCATCCCACAGCTCTCTCCCCATAAACAGTTGTAGTGAAGTGGACGTATGTATTCAAAGAAAAAAAACATTGTACCATTTAGCCATTTATTCAGGACGCCCCCTCCACTAAAAAAAATAACCATATATGACGAGGTGGATTTAACAACAGCCCGAGCCCGCCATGTTAAGGAAATATTATTTAAAATAAATACACTGGATATAAAACGTAAGTTGTTTTTTTTTTTTTTTAAATATTTAAAATCCTTTTTTTTTTTACTGGTGAGTCTCGTAAACCGAACTGTTAAAAAAAAAAACAAAAACAAATGGCGAAGAACTAAAAAAGTTAGGAAATCTCTGCACTTTAGTATTACTGGTACTACCTACTTGTACCCGGTACCTTTTTTTTTCGTTTAGTTACTTGGTTGGCATGCCCTGGCCACTGGATGGTCTTGTGGAATGGCTAGGTGGCAGCAAGCTGTTTGATGACTGTTGCGGTTATTACTGCCCCACTCATGTTGTCTGCTGGTGGTCATCGGCTTTGAGTACCGTAGTGCCTGCTTGTTCTTTGCCGACCCATGTTGTTTTCATGGGGGGGGGGGGGGGGTAATAGTTAGTGGCTGGCTGTGTGTAAGTCAAGACGCTGTCCTGTCAGCGTGCGCAGTTGAGTTGTGGATATGTTGTGATCATCCAGCGACATGCTGGCTCGTAAAGCCTATGTTGGGCGGTAAGCTATTTAAAGAGCACACCAGGACCGGCAAGTTACTGTACAGGGCCGTCGAAAAGAAAGGGTAAACCGCCAGGACACTTATCAGGGCCCATCGCTCTCGAAATTTCCTGGTGTTTATTCATTTACCTGTTACGAGACTGAACCCTTCTTTGGCGGTGGGAATATACTATGGCATATAAGCCCCTTCTCCCCCCCTTCCACATCAGTTGCCAGATTTTGTCTAGAGTCCTGTATTTATTTTCTTGCTGCGGCCTGTACTATGATGTTCCAAAACAGTAACTTGTCACATCTACGTAGGCCTACACTATGTAATGAATTATTTATGTAATTTACATTTTCTCTTATAGATCTCATTACATAAGCTCATTTATCGATTAAACTTAATCTAGCCTTTGTATTAAGCCACTAATGTTAATTTATGTGCATTTTTTCCCCACCTGCACGTCCAAACCTGTTATATTGTCTTCATTGCTTAGATTTTTACCCCAGAGTCTCATTTTATATTCACTGTTTTTCTTAGGTGTCTATAAGCTATTATCAGTGTCGTAAATAGCGCCCGAAGCGGAATATAAATAAGCCTCCCAGCACGGGTTCTTAAAAGGGCCCCCCCATCCCCCTTTTCCACTCACGTGCCAAAAAATACTACAGTGGAAGAAATATGCCACCCCTTGCAGGTGGCAAATTAAGTATCGCACGGGGCAAACCATCCCCTCCATCCCTCCCTAGTAACACCAATGCTTATGCATTTAGTAGTACATATCAAAACGTAATGTAAAGTCTTTAAAAAATCAGCCTTGAAAATATACATCACACGTGATTGTATAGCGGATGGCCGAGTGGTGTAGATACTCGACTGTCGACCTATGAAAGTCCTGAGTTCGATCCTCGGTGAGGTCCATGGAATTTTCCCAGGTGAAATTTGATGCAAAGTCGTCCTAGAAGTCCCCGCAGCGTTAAATGGGTACCTGACTTAAGTTGGGAAAGTAAAGGCGGCTGGGCTTTGTGCTAACCACACAACCCCTTCATATGCCGAGGTTATAGAAACAGATAAATTCTACACTTCATCTGTCCCGATGGCCTGTTAGGGCTAAGGGAACTTTACTACGTGATTGTCTATATCAGTGGTCCCCCGGACCGCGGACCTATTCTGGTCCGTGGATCAAATTTACCTGGCCGCCTAGAAGTGTTAAATTTGTTCCTTTATATTTACAATCTAAAATAAAAACAATCAGCTCCCGCCCCCCCGCACCCCTTAGCGTTATGGTCTGATAAACTTTTTTTTTAAAGTAATCTTTAAATCTTTGTCAACTAATCGGTGTAGTAATACACATAACAACTTTCCATATCACTTCTTGTTGACTCTCATAAACCCATTCTGTTAATTTAGAAAATATAGTTAGTACAACACTGTTCCCGCCCCTCCCTTTTCCGGTTTATCATGGGTCCAGTGTTAAATTTTATACGGATAGGTGAGCGGCGAAGAGCGCTAACCCACCCGTGTGAACCAACGGAATTTTGTCCAGAACCTGGTGCAAATTGGTTAAAGCAGGTGAACTCTACAATTCATCTGGCCCCGATGAGCCTGATTAGACTTGGGTAACTTGAAGTAACTAGACTTTAATACTGGCAGGGACCTCTGGCGGTCGCCCAGTTGTTGTTGTTGTTTTCATATCAACAAGACTGGCTCTGGATATACCGGTATACACGGACAGGTGGATGACTGAATACTGGAAGAATATCGCACTATATGAACTCGCTATCGTGCGATCACTAGGAAATGTTTTTGGTAAATGGTTCTGATGTAGCCTAATTTTAGAAAATATTGTGATGGTTTGTGTGGGGTGGATGTTTGGTTTGCGGCTATAATTAGCCACTGTCCACCACCACCCTCCATCTCCATACGTCACATTCACAATGACCACAATTATGGGCTATTGATCAAGGTTGACGGGCGATTCGATCTACATAGTGGGCGATGTCACTCGGCGCCGACACACATTTGAAAATAAATATATAAAAATAATGCAGGCGTGCAATATTATTGCTCGTGTTTACTGTATTTGAAAGACGATTCATAAGCATGTTCTGACATTATAATTATCATTTTCATTTGTTTCTCTTGTTGTTTTTGGAAGAAAAAAAAAAGCCCCCAGAGAGAGAGAGAGAGAGAGTGACAGCTCGTGAACTAAAAATAAATAATTATATTAGAGCAGTTCTCAAAAGAATGCCCCTGGGTCGCGTTTATCTACAGCAGCGCTCCGCAACCCTTTTTTCAACTCGCAGTACTACTGAACTATTAAAAAAATATATTGCGGCACACTTAAGAAGGTAAACGAACAAAAACGTACATTCGATGTGGAAATTAATTTGTTGGTGGGGTAGATTTTGATGTTTTTTTACGAGCATAGTCGATTCGGTGATATGTATTTTGTGGGATTTTTTTTTATTATTGATCTTAGTCAATATGGTGCTATATCTTTTTGTGAGATGTTTTATTTGGCATAGTCAATTTTGGTGCGATAGATTTTGTGTGATGTCAAAGTGTTTTTGTCACTCATTATTTGATAGAGCACTTAAAAATTATCCGTCTAAAAACTTGAAAACATGATAGCTGATCGATTTTGGTATGCCGCAAAAGATCATATAAGTTACTTCACGAACATTTCTTGTGATCCTTGTCTTAATCTTTTTGTCCGTCCCGGGGTATATATATATATATATATATAGCTTGCGTTGCCCCCACCTATGGTTTTTTTTAATAAAATGGGTGGGTGGGGAGGGGTGTAGTAATCAGTTAGACCAGTGGTTCCCAAACTTTTTGACCCACGGACCTTTTTTAGTCAAAACTTGCCCACGGACCCCCAAGTGAAAAAGCCCCTTAAATTCATGGTATAGAAAATTATAAATGAAAAAAAACATTTTGCTGAAAAAGGATTTATTAAAAATTATAATTTTTCATTTATTAAACAATTAGCGTGGATGAACTTGATGAGATGATATAGGTATATTTATGTCCAGCTCAAAGTTTGTGAGTAGTGACTGCAAATTCCCACGAGCACCAATTTCTGGTCGGGTTTTGTTGTTGTTTTGTGTGTGTGTTTTGTGTGAGTAAGTTCATAATGGCACTGAATCAACGCTCTACCATATATGTTAAGACGGAAAAGCAGTCAACATATTTCTGTACAATAACCCATAATGCAGGATATAAAATTGGGATCTGTTTTTTTTGTAACCCAGAATTTGTGGTACCCTTGTTTAAAGATTGATTTAAATTCCTCTTTAATGAATATTTCAATAAACTGCCTGTATTAGTAAGGATTCATCTGTGTTCAAGCGTGCAAGGGCTCTACGCCCAGTCGAGAATATCAAAGTGAAGAATGTCTTCAAATCTTTGGCTCGGGTCTGCATGAAGAACCGTTAAGTGTTGACAGTAAGCAAGCTGATCTTCAACTTTGTTTTGTAATTCAGAAATATTTCGAATCTGAAAACATTATCCTCTTTCCAAGTTTTGTTTGCACAGGAAAAGTTTTGTTGGCAGGTTCAAATTAGTTTCGTTATAAGTTGTAATTCAATTTAATTTGTCATCTTGCAGGTTCAAATTGATTTCGTTAAATTTGTCAAATGAATCACTCATAAAGGCTATGTTAAATTATGTCGCAAATCATTTTATTTGCACCAAATTCAAGTTACTTACTAAATCAAAGAGCGCAAATAATCGATTTAAACATGCACCTTTAGATAATCAACGTACTACTGTGTGAAGTAGTTAACGGTTATAGTCTTCGTCATTTTCAATCAAAGTTGAGGAATCAATATCTAATTTTAGACATTCCTTCTAAATATTTTATTAACTACTTTAATGACATAATCTAATTGATCTATTCAAAACTTCACTAAGATTTATTTTTTACGACCAAAAAATTAAAATTAATATCATCCCCAAGTAAAAATACATTTAGTGCAGCTTGTCTTAAGTATGCCAGACAGCCTCAGTGTCTTCCTACCCTTGCCGGTGCACCGGTCATCATCAACAGAAATTGTATTAGTCAAGGGTAAAGCTTTTACATTGAACAATCTTTTAATTCAGTAAATAACATTTCATCGTTTGTTTTCAAACATTTACTTAAGAACAATTGTTGACAAAATGTTTCTTCTTTTACAAATCTTACATAAGCTAAAAGTAAAGCTTCGTTTCTGGTATAATTGGACTCGTCAAATCTTTATTTAAAATTCAGTTTTTAAGTAATAACATAAATAATTTTCTACGGACTGAGCTAATTCGTCAATCCTTCTTTGTACTATGTTGTTACTTTGTGGAATTATTTTTATAATGTCGAAAGTATATGGTATAAACGTGTTTTCGGCCATCTGTAGCACAGCGCCATACATAATATTAATTTAATTAGTGTGCGTTACTAGCCCCTTGTTGTGTTTTAATTTTAATTTCCATAATAATAAAAATAGATCATAATTTTACTATTTTACATTAAGCCTTTCACTGGACCCCCTAAAGTTGTTCAGGGACCCCAAATGAAATTTTATTTTCCACGGACCCCCTGAATGATGCCAGGGACCCCTGGGGGTCCGTAGGGACCTCATTGGGAACCACTCACAGTTAGACCCCCCCCTTCTTTTCTTCCCACGCTCCAGGATGGACCTATTATGTATATACATGTTTTTTTGTTGTTTTTTATAAATAAATTAAACAATATTTGCATACCTTTGATGCTCTAAAATGCGGTTAATTACTCTATGTGTGTTTTGTTTTACTATTAAATTGAGTTTTTATATTAACATAACGTTTCAGTGATTAATATTCAAATATATTATTTACATACAAATAAGTTTGTTCTCGGCGTATTATTGACGATCTATGTCCGGTGTTTTAATTATTCAAATTAAGGAAGGCAAATCTAGTCAGAGGAGGCGCTTGAATGACATTATCATACCTAGTCGAAGGAGGCGCTTGAATGACATTATCATACCTAGTCGAAGGAGGCGCTTGAATGACATTATCTTACCTGATCGAAGGAGGCGCTTGAATGACATTATCATACCTAGTCCAGAGGAGGCGCTTGAATGACATTATCATACTAGTCGAAGGAGGCGCTTGAATGGCATTATAATACCTAGTCAGAGGAGGCGCTTGAATGACGACATTATAATACCTAGTCGAAGGAGGCGCTTGAATGACATAATGAGCTTCATTAAATGAAAAAAAAAAAGACAATTTACTTTTACTTGTGAGTGAGTGGTTCTCAAAGCGTGGTTGTCAAATCGCTGGTGGTGTTGAAGGTGGTTGTAATCCAAAAATGTACTAATTATTCAACTGGGACCCAATATCATTAATGTGAGCTTTGTTTTTTCTTTACCACGGGTCGGTTGCAGAAATCGAACATGAATTTTGGTGGGTTGTGAATTTGCAATTTTTTTGGATTCCACTGTAGTAAACCCATTTATTTATAAATTTAAAGCTGCGGTTTCACCTCTTATATCGTTGTCCCGGAAGCCCATTGATCGTGTGTATATATATATATATATATATATATATATATCAGTGGTGGCGAACGTATGGCACACGTGCCACAGCCGGCACACAGAGCCTTATCAGTCAGCACGCGACTAAAACATCACTTTTCCTTTATCAAATGTGACACAAATAGCAGACTGACAGATAACCCGAGTGCTGCATTTGTTGCGCTCAAATTAACGAAGTATGGGCCAAGGTTTGACGAATTATTATTATGTATATAACAGCAAATATCACATTAATTACGCAAAACCAATCTATTTCCTGTAATAACAAGTTTTTTTTTTATCTTTGTTTTTTTTTATCTTTAAGTCTCAAGACAAGTGTGTGTTGTTTTTCGCTAAACTAAACCCCTGGGTGTTGGCACTTGTCTGTGAATAGTTGTTTTTTTGGATGAATTTTAGGCGCCAGGCCCGAAAAAAAAGGTTCGCCACCACTGGTACACACGTTATTCTATCTAGTGACCTCAGCACACTGGTTTGACACCAGTGTCGGGTCTTTACACTGGTACACACGTTATTCTATCTAGTGACCTCCAGCACACTGGTTTGACCCCAGTGTGGGAGTCTTTTTTTATATCCAGGTTTTTGTTAAATCACATAGTTCTGGCTTCGCTGACTAAAAATAATTATACCGTGCAAAAGAGTTTGATTAGTTTTGGGTGTCCGTTTTTCCTATGTCGCCCCCCATTTAATGGTGCAATGATTATGTGTGAGCGACCAGGTGTACACATGACGTGAATGTAACCGATATTTTCGAAGCAGAGAGAGCTCGGTTTATAAAAAGGAATCGCTCCTATGTTGCATCTCTTAACGCGCCAATTCGTTACTTTTTTTTTGAGACCACGTTGATGTATATATATATATATATATATATATATATATATATATATATATATATATATATATATATATATATTTATAAATATTTATTTGTTGAGACCTATATGCAAGTTTGGTTTTCATCACAGCTTTCATGTCACAAAATATGTGTCAGCCCCAACTTAGTGCATCGTTTTTTGTTGGAGCTCCACTGGTTGGCGTCACTGCATTAATTAAGAGCTCACCCAATCATTATATTATATGGGTATATCTTTCTTTCGGTTTTCTTTTTTAATTAGAATATTCATTGTAAATATTTAACACTTTAATTCAGAACATTAATAAAATAAAAACAAACGAAATACTTCTACGCTGTCCAAATTACTCTATGGCTTATCAAGAGTGAACATCTTTCTACGCTGTCCAAATTACTCAATGGCTTATAAGGGTGAGCGTCTGTCTACGCTGTCCAAATTACTCTATGGCTTATAAGAGTGAACATCTTTCTACGCTGTCCAAATTACTCAATGGCTTATAAGAGTGAACATCTTTCTACGCTGTCCAAATTACTCAATGGCTTATAAGTGTGAACGTCTGTCTACGCTGTCCAAATTACTCTATGGGTTACAAGAAAGATTGAAAGATCGAAACTTATAAAAGAGGCAAAGTGGTAAGAATGATTTATTGAAATATTTATTTTGTCTGTTTGTTTTTCCCCCAATGTTTTTAGATGTCCTGAACGATGCTGTGTTTGATGAGAATCACGACGACGTTGTGATCGTCCAAAGATATCGAGATGTTGTTCTCTCTGTGTACGTCACCTGGTTCCTTTCATGGGCAAGGTAGGGTGTGAAGTCTGCTCGTTGGGGTGGCTGCGTGGAGTTTCATGAAAATGTTAAGACCTGACATAGCACATAAATGCTCCCTGTGATCTACTTAAGTCTATTGTCTGAGTACGTCTGTTCCTTGTGATCTACTTAAGTCTACTGTCTGAGTACGTCTGTTCCTTGTGATCTACTTAGGTTTACTGTCTGAGTACGTGTGTTCCTTGTGATGTGCTTAAGTCTACTGCCTGAGTACGTCTGTTCCTTGTGATGTACTTAAGTCTACTGTCTGAGTACGTCTTTTCCGTGTGATCTACTTAAGTCTAATGTCTGGGTACGTCTGTTCCTTGTGATGTGCTTATGTCTACTGTCTGAGTACTGTCTAATGCAGTTAACGATGTGATTATTTAAAGGGGGAATCGGACTTTAAATCCAGAAATTGGGAGCATTGTTGATTTTGTTGATTCTATGTGTAATTTCCGATCCCTTTTACATCCTATTTTTTTCGTGCATTCCATATCTAAATAAGATGAACAATTTGCCCAACATTTTTTTTTTTTTCACTTTTACCAACTAATGGCGGGGATTTTCGACAGGTCCCAGATTGGATTTCGGCGGTTTGCGTTCAATTCACGAGGCAGCAGTGCAATTTTACACTGTAAGTCGCTCCCCAATATTTGACTATTTTAGATCCATCATTAAAACTGTTTTTGTTTCCGGAGCCCACACTTAAGAAAAACACGTGATTTTTTTTTTTTAAGTTGAAATTAAACCCACTGCTGTAGTTAGGTAATTATTTGCCACGATTTAGTTCGAGCCACATCTATGTAGTTCGCGACCAACACTTTAAGATTTGTAGTTCTTAGCGTCCCCATGGCGCACCAGAGAATTTTGGCTCCTTTAAAAAAGTGAGAGACAAGTATTTGCACAATTAGTAAAATGTGTTTTTTGTGAGCTCTTACAAAAATCGCTTGGGACCCCATTGCTTACTTCCGCTGTTAAATCCGCCTCTGACCCCGGTGCAGCTACTAGAAGTGGTATACATCCTTGGACATTCATATCGCACTTTTGACCTCAACAGACCACTAACCTCCTAAGTATGAATACATTTTCGTATTAATCCCAGTCGTCAGCACACTTGACTCATGACAAACATATTTTTGCAAGAAGGGGGGGTATGTTAGAATCACGTTCCATTTGGCACGCAGTCGTCTCCGGGTGTGGTTGTGTCCAGTGACGCGGCCATGGAGGGGGCGGAGCGGGGTGGTCCGTCCAGGTCGGTACTTACGGCCTCCGCAGGGGTGGACCTTCACCCACTCTTGTATTCTTTGCCAGTCCGCCTGACAAGAATGCAAAGTTCTGATCCATCAACACAGTTACCTTCGCGCGCGAAGGTCCTGCGCGGAAGTTTCAACTTTTGTAGCGAAACTCTTGTAGATCCACCGGGGACGAAACGGTGAGCACCGAAACAACTCACCGGAAACAAGATTTTTTTTTAATGATTACTTCGCACTTTTTCCCGCTAGTGAAAAAAAACGATACTTTTGAAAAGCAGAAACTACTGCATCCCATGTGCCTTTTTGTTCTTATTACAAAAAATTGTCTGGCTGGAAATGGAAAACCGTTGTTTTTTGTTATTTTTTTTTTTTAACCTTTTATTCGATCGGCAGTTGTCATTTTTTTTTCGTTTTCATGATCAGCCAAACATTTATTTAATAGCATTTATGTTTTCAGACAGCTTCTGAATTTGAAAGAAATTTCATTTGTAATAAGGTAGATAGACGATGTATATTTTCCCTTCAGAAATTCACATACAAAGACCGTTGCCCAAAACTTTGTGACATTCATGTTTTTTCTATTAAAATTCACTGTTTGAATATCGACGGAAAATGTAGCTTCCGGAAAAAAACTCTGCAAGCAGCGAAACTGAAAACTTTCGCTGTTCCGCAGCGGAATTCCTGACCGGTGTACATGTTCTCATTAGAATAACATCATTGCAGCGAAACAGACGGCATTTGTCAGTTCTTAGATACCGTAATTTCGTCTTGGTGGACACATACCTTAACGTTACGCTACACCCCTTGTCCTTGCCCCTTCATGTTCAGACAGCAGATACACATTTCATTAATATATATTTTAGTTTTGGTTTTACGGGGGCATAAGTGGGGGGGACGGGGCTCAAAAAAACAATTGCAGGGTTCAACGGTTGGCAGTCAGAGGCGACGTGCTTAGGTCCATGAGTCCGTGGATTTGAGGACTTAACTATAGAGCCTACAGGCATGGGACCGAAAATTGAGCTTGAAATTAACTCCTCTTCCCCGAAACATTCGTGGGAGTCCAGCCGTTAAGTTGCTTCAACGCCATCACTGTTGACTCGCTATCGTTCTGTGCCTATGACAGAGCTGACAAGTAAAAATCTTATAATAAAAACCCATAATTAGTTACGACACTCGACGATTTTATAGGATGTTACATTGAAACCAAAAATATTACGTTTATTTCTCCTCTCTCTCGCTGTCACACACAATCTACTCAGGGGTTGGCAAACTTTAGAACCGCTGGGCGGGATAAAGAGCTGATGGATGGGCGTTAATATGAATGTTTAAACGAGCGAAGATGGGGCAGATCGCGGGCCGCATCAAACAGCATGGCAGGCTGGTTTTTGAGCGATCGTTCGCCCATGTCGCCACTTACCACACTTCACCTCTCTAAGTAAGAGTGGAACCTTTTGGCATTTGGCACCTTTACTTAAATTGGGGCATATTTTGTTTTGTTGTTGTTGTTGTTGAGACATTGGAAGATATAAATCCGAGACTGATTCTGTGTAATTTTCTCATAAAAGAAAAAAGAGTTAATCTTATCAGCGATCTTTTGTATCGTTGTATGTATTGTTTGTTGACTGACTTAAATCACTTCATTTGGACAAAATACCAGCTAGCACTGTCTCAGTATTTATCATATTGTGAGCGGGAGTATTGTCGAGATGTCACTCGAGTAGCGCAAAGATGATTTAACTTGTTTTATTTCACATCACACTAAAAGTATATTTTAAAAATAAGCGAGTGG
This sequence comes from Bulinus truncatus, assembly GCA_021962125.1. Classification (NCBI taxonomy): domain Eukaryota; kingdom Metazoa; phylum Mollusca; class Gastropoda; family Planorbidae; genus Bulinus; species Bulinus truncatus. Next base: position 1,551,971 of record JAGDYQ010000133.1, on the reverse strand, counting down.
TTGCAAACTTTAATTTGTGATTTTTGAAAATTTTATTTTATTGTTTATGTTGTATTGGCCAATATTGTTGAACTATTCGCCCGTTTGACTAATCTACCTAGTATAATGTCCC
>JAGDYQ010000133.1:1454735-1551359 GCA_021962125.1 Bulinus truncatus | reverse complement strand
GTTGAATATTATTAACAAGGTATCAACATTTGTTTTTGGCAACAACCGTCACGGTCGTAATATACCGTTCTGAGACTCTGGTCTCCCAGCGAGCTCCATTTCAATGTAGACGATCTCTCTCTCTCTCTCTCTCTCTCTCTCCTCTCTCTCTCTCTCTCTCTCTCTCTCTCTCTCTCTCTCTCTCTCTCTCTCTCTGACGTAGCACCGCCATCAGAGCAGTAGAGCACCCATCTCATGCTCCTTCGGACTGTGTCAAGCTCCTTGTCACGTCTCTCATCACTTTGTTACTATTGAGCCACACGGTACTAGATTAATACCGACATTTATCTTTCAGAAACTCGGCTCAATCTGGTTTTAATTATTTGACCATTGTTTCTTCATGAGTTTTCGGTACTCTCCCACCCTCACTACTACAATAGTGTAACACACACATAATAACACTGTAACCGAGCTCCTGTTGTGGTCATTCAAACAGCATCTGGCAAATATTTGTTGGCGACAATTTAACAGTTGCGGAGCCAGATGGCTTGGCTGAACGTATCCCCACACACACACATACACCCGTTCCACCCACTCTACAGTGCCCCTAACCAAATAAACAAACTTTCAAGACAAAATCAATTAAGACAATATTCCATTGTTGTGTGTACACATACAGACCGCAATGAGGCCAGTGATTCAAGTGCTTTTTGATTCCGCAGGTTGGAACGGCTGTGAGCCGAGGTGAATCTACTCGAGCGACTCCAACCCATTAGAAGTGAGTTATCTTGCCGCCTGCAGTTCCAGCCAATCACTATTCACGACACATTACCCTTATTCAAACATTTTCATCACGATATCGATCACTTTGATTGAAAATTTAAAATTCAGAGAAATGTCTTACCTAACATGTTTGTGATTGAAAAAAATATTTTGTGAGTAACTGCAACTAATGCACCATGTTGGTGACAACAAACAAAACTGTATCATTCAGTATAAGAAAAATATTCGCATAGGTTAAATTAATAAAAAACTGTGAGCAGTTTAATGTGATTAAAAGACGCGTTCACGGTGTATCTTATTTTAATTGGAAGCTTTTTTTTTTTAATTAGAATAACACAACGTTGATTACTTTGTACTGGCTGAATTTTTTTTTTTCTTAAAACTATAACTCATTAGAAGTTAGAATTGTTAAAGAAAAGAGTTGTTTTAGGATTTCCTTCTCGATTTATATGTTTTATTTTTTTAAAAGAAATCTCTTCTACCATTTCTGTAAAAGATTATATATACAAAGATGTTTTAATTTGGTCACCTGACTCTACGTTACATCTGCAGTCTGCCTGGATATCGAAGTAGTAGGAAACCACAGTATACTCCGGGCTACTGTTAGCCACCTTTGCCCAAAGAATAAATCATATTTTTATTATTAATCTAGTTTTCAAAATTAATAAAAGAGAATTAACACCTCTGAAAATCCATTGCATTATATTTCCTTCCATTACATTTTCAATATATTGTTTAACCCACATTAACCCCCCTACATCCCCCCCAATTTTTTAACATCGGAAGAGGATCCGGACAATTTATTATTAACAAGGTGAATTAACCATAGAAACACGTTCTGGTTTTATTATTACCTCCCTTGTCATTGCTGCTAATGGCAATAAATTATTTTTTTTTTATTCTATAGAGATCGGCCGTTGTCCTGCAAATTAGACTTTGGATGTCTGGCTAGCTTGTAACAATCCATTTTACGGTTTTAAAAATTTTGAAGTAAGTGGGTATTGACTTGCCAGATCCTGCACAGCTACAGGTAAACAAAACATTTTATTGAGATTTTTTTTTTACTGAACATAAACAATGCTGACCTACTAATCTGTGTGTGTGTGTTTACAAACCTGGCTAATGTATTGTTTTGTTTGATTTATGTTTAATTTTGGACGCTCTTTTTAGAGTAGGAAGGGGTGTGTTGAGAATTTTAAAACATTTACATATTACCACTTTCATGGAGAATTAGAAAATGTTTGGGAAATGTTCTTCATTTCCATATCATTTAATAATATTTTTATGGCAACAAATGTGCTCATGCAAACGCATAACATATACAAAGATTGTTAAAACTGCTTCCTGTAAGAAAAAATTTATTCTATCAAAGAAAATAATCATTTTTATCCATAAAAATCACACTATCATGTAGAGGGATATTGAACAATGCTATGAAACTATTAGAAATTTTTACCAAAAGGCTTTGATTATATATTTTTATTTCTAAATCCATCCCTTGCTATTTATTGTACATAGCACCCTCAGTTTCAATTACAGTGTTTAATTTCTATTTTAACTAGACTGTCTTGAAATGTGATTTCCTTCGGCTGGAAACAACCAAGTGGCCTAACCCTCTGACCTATGACCTGACATGCTTGTCCAGCCCCATCACCCACCTACCCCAGTCCAGTTTCCATGTGGTTGTCTTCTCCTTGCTGCTGGAGTACATGCCCTCTTCACTCCAGGAGATGGCAGTTGCCTGTGTCAGAGCCCATGAGCTGTTGACAGCCAATGGTTTACTGTTGATCATAACACCAGATTCACACAGGCAAGTGTTTAGTAGCTGTGTATTTAAAAATAGATTTAGCATCATGACCGCTGTGTGAGGGAACACAGAGCTATGCAAGTTTAAATCAACTGTCACCTCTCTACAGCCAACATCGTAATGCACCCATGATGAAGAGCTGGAAGCTCGCCCTGGAGAATCTCGGCTTTCTGCGATGGAAATATGAGAAAAAGGAACATGTACACTGTATGGCCTTCAGAAAGGTAAAGTCTTATGAATTGTTGTTAATCTTACTTTCTTAGCATTAAAGCGCAGAGTTTATAAAATACATCTCATGCCTGTTTTATGTTTGGAAAAATAATCTGCAAGCTTACTGCTGCCCTAATTTTTGTCATCTGACCCTTTCTGCTGACATGTTTTAATTATAAAATAAATATAGTGATTAACATTATAGTACCAGAAGCTGTGTGACCTCTTTTTCTCTCCACATGCTTCAAAATGGAACCTGCATTATTGAATTATCATTTTAAAGTATATATCTTGATACTGGATTAGTACTCAATAAACCATTAATGCGAAAATTGTACAATCTATTTACCCAGCATATATCGTATTTATTTATTTTTTATCCACAAATATTGATCCAGGTGGAAGAGCTAATCTTGCCATGTCCGTCCAGCGCAGATGCCAGTCGTCTGTCTCAAATGTTGTACATCCCACAAGATTTCACTGATGCCTGTTATGATGATGTTCCTCAACAGTCAGGAGTCCTCACTGAAGACAACTCGTCTGATTTTGTATCGACAGCTTGTGAGCTACCATTTCCTGATTAACTATAGATCTATTTATTTAATGTTTATTGTTGCTGTCATAAAGAACTGTTGATCCAATTAGTACCAGAATAAGAAAAAAAAAATATGTCAGGGCTATATAACTATAACAAATCAACTTTGTATAGTGGCATCAATAGTCTTTGCTTATAACATGTGTTGAATGAGATTTTTAAATGACCACACAACAAATTAATATATAAATACTTTTTTTTTTTTAACTTCAGGGTTTGTTAAGAATATACTAGTTTAGAAAAATTAGATTTTTAAGTAAAAGAGAAGCAAAAAATGATTGAAAAAAATAACTGAACACCTTCCTGCTCTATAGTCAGTAGTCCCATGCAGCTTCTTTTATTCATTATCGAATTTTCTATAGATTTTTTTTTTGGCCTTACAACCGCTGCTGTATTAATGAGGTATGGCCATGGTTTAATTAGTAGCCTAATAATTCATTATTCATTGGCATTGTTTCATTCTGGTAAATTAGAGTGAATAATGGCTGCAGCTTTTTGAAAAATTTACCATGACGACTTCATTTCTCCCCTGCAGTCATTTTGGTATCTTGTATTATAAGTTTAAATGAATACCAAGAAAATGAATAGATTTACTAAACTTGTTTAACTTGTATGATCCAGCCACTTTATGCATTTTTTGTTGACACAGTGCGCACAATTTTCTTATATCATTCCCAATGGATCTTCTAAACTCCATGGAGTATAGTGCTATATTCAGCCACAGATAAAATATTAAACTCCACTTTTTCCTTGGAATGAAATTGAAATGATCTGCAGCAGAATGAAAAAGCTCACACACAGTTTCTTTGGTGGTTGTTCACAACACATGAGCAATTTCAATCCAGGCAACCCTTCCATTTATTTGCACTTAAGATTTGTGCAGCCTTTCAAAATCTAAGTAATTATTGGTTTCTTAGGCATTGCTACCTGGGTATGTATGTCTTGAAACATCTTTAAAATAGAGGCTCAATGAATCTTTTTCCTGCAGGTTAAAGGTCATGTTAATGATAATCATCTGTTGAATAGTTGTGGTACACTGAAGCTTAAATAGCTTTCTTCATTTCTTAAACTGTCTTGTTTCCTCCCATCTTGAAAAGTTGACCAGTTTGACCGTCTCTGTCATGGGTAGGCTGGACTTTATAAATTCTGTCCATCAGCACTTCCAACCTCTCCAAATAACAACAACAATATTTTAAATTCTACTTTATGAAATGAACTATATATCTTGAATCCATGATGAGTTCTAAGATAGAATCAATGTAAGTGATAAGCACTTGGCATATAATAACAAAGCCAGTGTCCAGCAATAACACTGATAAAACACCACCTTCACACCAAAACTAACTTTCATATTGTTGACCATTATATATCTTAGACCGGTTAGACTGACCACTGTGAGCCTTATGATTATTAACTCTTGAGTTTTCATAAGCTCTGTTGTATGTTTTTACGTTCTGTCTGCCTTCTTTTACAGTCTCGTATGAGATGTCTTTTCACTTTACTGGCGCCTCAAAACCAGCCGTTTCGGGCAGATGGGGGCTCGTCAACCTTGGTTGGTAGCTCATCTAGGAGAAGGAAAACTCTGAGTTCAAACCTCCGCTGCCTATCGGCATACCTCCTATGAGGATAGGAGTGCAAAAGCTAACTTGGTGCATATTTTCAAGATTATATTCATAACATACATCTCCAGTATTGCTTGAGCATTCGTTCAGTCTGTCCCTGCTAATGATTTCAAATTTGACATAATCAAAGATAATCAATGAAATTCTGTGGTTTTCTTGAAGTTATGATGAAAGAAATTAATTTCTATAAAACTCTTCTATTTCATTAAAGTGCTTCATAACAGCTGATTCACTTCCTCATATTCTTTACAATAGTATTCAGGTTTAGTACTAAGTCCACTTCTTGCTTCTCCTCTAAGCTATTCACTTAGTATATCCATTGTGTTCAGTGTGTGCTGTTTGATCTGCACTTATGATCGATGTTACAGGATCTTTTGTAGATACTCTATAAATACACAGTCATATAAACAGATAAAACTCAAACACTTGTTTATGTGTAATATAAGTTTCATTTCAATCTCCGAACCTACAAAAAACTAACTCTCTGTCAAAACTCCAATCTAACACTGCCACAACTAACTTAAGACTGCTCGTTCGTTTCGATGGACATCTGGTAGGTGGGGAATGGGGAGAGGGGCATTTAGGACATCAAAGCCTGACTTGGACGTTTTACCTGAGTCCAGTAGGGCTTTGTTGTTGGTCTGTTATCAAAGGCGGCAAGTCGCACCTTTGTCCAGTGTCCAGGCGCTTTGATATTCGCTCTGCTGACCACAGCCCTTTAGGGGGTGGGGATGAGGGGGAATATGATATGGGGGTAGCTGTGTTATTGAGTATTTCGATCTTAAATCTCCCCCCTTGTTAGTAAGGGTATTCTACAACACTGACACATACAAAAGGGTATTCTACAACACTGACACATACAAAAGGGTATTCTACAACACTGACACATACAAAAGGGTATTCTACAACACTGACACATACAAAAGGATATTCTACAACACTGACACATACAAAAGGGTATTCTACAACACTGACACATACAAAAGGGTATTCTACACAGGCTTGCGGAGCCGAGGAGCCGGGAGCCGCTACTTTTTGCTGGAGCCGGAGCCGAAAAAATCTGGCGGCTCCACGGCTCCCAAATGGTTTTTTTTTTACAGCAGAATTTTTTTTTTAGCTTTAAAATTACAAATTTGTTTGATTGTTTGCCTCCTACAATTTGTAATAGACTAAAAACAAAATGGTAGCTCTCTGTATTTAACAATTTTATTATAAACAGAATATCTGAAACAGAGCAGATACATTTATAAGGCTGTGGCTATTCGGACCCGGGTCCCAATAAAATTCGATTGTTATTCGGACCCGTGGCAAATATGCACTAAGCTTAGCTATATTTAAACTTTATTAGACGGAACCCGAAAAAATAATAATACAGAGTCCGCTTAGTGAAACCCTAGACACTGAGTAACGATTAAATCATACAATTCAAACAATTATAAAAAAATAAACAAAAAACAATAATAAAGTTTATGTATAGCTAAGCTAAGTGCATATTTGCCACGGGTCCAAATAACAATCGGAGTTTATTGGTACCCGGGTCCAGGCCCGTAGCCAGAGGGGGCTAGAGGGCTGACCCCCCCCCCCCCCGTTCATGACCTGAGTCCCCCCCCCCCCCCCGTGCATGATTTGAGCTTTTTGACAAAATTTTAATAATAACGGCTATAAAACATCAATCATTTTGTTCAATTTTGTTTTAGGGGCCCGGACTGAGCTGGCCAATCAACTTTTGAAAATATTAATATCAGCACGGGGCCCGTTTCACCCCTGCCCAGGGACCCGAAATGTCTGTCGGTGGGCCCTTTTCGTAACCTTGTAATAGTTTTATATATTGATATCTTCTGAGGACAACTAGCAACTTATTTAAGTTAATAAAATAATATTGACTTCTGACTTCACTTTTATACATATGTATAATAAAATAATAAAGTACAAACTCCGTGATTTCTGAGTGATGTTATTTATTTTGCAAATTTACTTTTTAGCAGAATTAATTTTATTTTAAATTGAATAATTGCGACTGGTCATTTGTTGTTGATAGATCTGTTCTTTGTTTTCAATATTTTATAAGAAATATCACACAAATAGCTAAGCTATATTCGTGCCTCTTTGTCGTTCTTCCCGGGTTGTACGTTTAACCAACAGTATAATGATATAAATCAGGTATCTATTATGTAACAATTGTGTAGCAGAACAAATGGTCAATATATTTATAACAGGAATCAGAAATTGCTCAGCCTCAATAAATTTTTGTCATTAAAACTCTTTACTATTTAAATTATTTTTAACAAAACTGCAACATGCATGCACTATTGAAACCTAGTTAAAATTATATATTTCTAATTAATAGCTAAACAATCGGTACTAAAATGCACCATTCCAGATATGGAACTGCAAAAAATTTCTTGGGGAAGGGACTCACTGAGGTCCCCTCCCAAAACCCCTCCTAAAACCCCTCCTCTCCGTTCGCAAGCTTTCGGCGCTTCGCACCTCCATCTTCGCCCCCCCCCCCCCCAACATTTCTTCTATCCCACCAGGGGCGGAATAATGGGGAGAGGCCGGGGGGCATATCCCCCCACCTCCGGTTATCGCAAGTTTAGGTAATGCATCATTAAATTATCGAAATATTTTTTGTTCAAAGACCAATTTTCAACACTGAAAACAGTTTCGCCTCCGCCCCCGGGGGGTACAAGTTTCCCCCCGTCAAAGTTGCCTAGATCCACCGCTGTACCCCAGAATCAGTTCTTCGGCATGCCCCCCCCCCCCCCCGGGCCGAAAAAAATTCTCCCCCCCCCCCAATGCAATAATCCTGGCTACGGGCCTGCCCTGGTCCGAATAGTCACTTCGAATTAATCAATAATAAATATAAATACTGAAGTCTTTAAAATATTTTAAATAATGTATCATTTTACTATTTGCTAATTTGATCATTGAAATAACTTTTTATTACTTTTGAAAATGGCGACTAGAGAAACCTCGATGGAAAATAATGATATAATTCTGGATGCACTGAAATGGTTTGTTTTTAGTAAAACCGACAATGGACAATGCGTATATTTTTCAAGTTCCTGACTCTGAGGGTGAACGCGGCAAAATTTGCATAACTTTTTATCAGCGGGATGTTAGCGTGGAGCAATTACACAATTTTTTGTCTCGTGTGATACTATCTTAATAGGGAGGTAGAGCCGTCAAAATTTGTGGGAGCCGGAGCTGAAAAAAAATATGGCGGCTCCGCAAGCCTGATTCTACAACACTGACACATACAAAAGGGTATTCTACAACACTGACACATACAAAAGGGTATTCTACAACACTAAGTCATAAACTTATAGTAAAACACTCTACCTACAATGATTGTATCATTTGGTTTCAAATACCAAATCTTAAGTCTTATGGTCCACAGTTGCATTATACAATTAATATTTAAACTAATCATGGCGAATAACCATCAATAAACATAATCAATGTACTATTATTAATACATTCTACAATTTAACATTAAAAAAAACAAACGTTTGCCTCACTCAGTAGACAAAAATTAAAACAACAGTGTGGTAATGCAAGAAGAAATTAACATAACCTCATCGCTATATTTAGCACGTATCAGTTTCTAGTTAACCAAAAATGGAGAGAAAAAAAAATCATTGATAAAAGCTAACTACCTATTTATATAACAAAATCTATGTAGTGATTTTTCAGTTGTCACTACTGACAATAACCAATCTTCCTAATGTCAATATGTGAACAATAAAAATAATGTACAATACCATTATATACAACAACTTGCCAATCAGTGCCAATTCATGTAATATTCAACAAATTGCAATGCCAATCTATGCCATATTAAAAAAAATATTCAATGGTAACAATTGCCATATACCAGTGCTTTAAAATGCCAACCTAACATTAACAAATTTCAAAAAAAAAATAATTTATTGCCAAGTCATTTATCAAACATGCCAGTAAACTGTGCCATATATCTAAGATTGTCATGATAATAAAAAAAAAAAAAAACATAAGATATCATGCTGAATGAATTGATAGTTCTAAGTAATAGCAATACGTAAATTCAATGCATTACAAAATATGCTTATTCGTATTACTATTTCAATATGTTGACTCTATGTAGACTACATTATTATATTTCAATATATGTAAATGGGTGTTCTAACTAAGTCTAAAAAATTTTATTTCACAAACAAACAACAAAAAAAAATTTCTATGTTATTTCTTGCTATTAAATTAATATGCCAAGCAACAAAATATCTCATCAATCTATCCAGTTAACCTTAACAAAATATCTGGTATGAAATTTTCTGAATGCTTAATATGTTCTATATCTGAACTTATCATATTCATCTAAGTCTTGTTTCCGTTTGCTAATTTTATATCTCTTATTAAATAATGTGCCTCTTGATTGTGTATGTTTTCTCAACCTGGATTTCAAACAAGAAATATCTCTAAGTTTAAAACAATTATTCTTTATGTGACCAAAATTTTTACAATAGCTACATTGAGGCTTATTAAAATAATTTGTATGTTTATTTATCCCATATCTTACTGTTTTATAATCTTGTCTTGCTCTGTATTTATTGCTATCTACTAGAGTGGGTTGAAAATAAAAATGTGGCACGGAACTCAGGAAAACTTTGCGTTTGCATGTGAAACCAAAGAAAATCACAAAGAAATTAGTTCTGGACACTTGTAAGTGCCCCATTTTTAATTTAGAAAATACTCGCTTTAATAGTATTGACAACCACAGCAGACTTATCAAATAATGAGACACACCTAACGTAAATCAATATTGTATGCAAATATAAACAGTCAAGCAATGGTAATTACTCACAGAATATAGGTATGTCCTTTTCTAACAAATCGTTACTGCAAAAAGTTATCACAATAATCTTGTTTGGAATTAAAACGAGGCATTAAATTGCAGGAATTTACTCGTGCACGAATAAAACCATCTCTGGCCTCAAAACCATAAACAGCTTTTGAGGCATCTGTAACCAGTTTTATACAACGTTCCACTCCTTGAGTGTGGTTCTTGTAATTCAAAGTTAGTGCTGAATTTAGCAATATCATCATCTGTCAGCTTCATCGTGAGTGGTGGCTCCTGGATATCTTCCCAGTTAATTAGATCAACGTAGTTTGTTGCATCATAGTTAATCGGCGGAACTTTAAACAGACGTATTGCAGCTGTAGATGCCTGGAGTCTTTGCTGGAGTATAATATCAACTGCTCTTGAGCGAATACTTTTGCCTGAATCAGCCAGCCTAGCAATAAGAATATTTTCTGAGTGAGCAAAATATGCACTGCGACTAATGTAGGGCTTGACAATAGCAGCAGTTTCAGTGGAAAGTTCTTTGAGAAGTTGAGTTGCATGATAGACATGTCTTGCGCCATATGTGCACGAGGGATTGTGCTTTATGTTGAACCAGTTTGCAGCATAGTTAGTTACAATGAAGTGTGTGATGATGCAAAGGTTAGCAGAAGGATTGTCTGTAGCAACATACAGGCGGCAAACCCTGTTGGCAAAAGTAAGCCATCGTGAGTGATTTAGGGGACCAGGCTTTCTAGCTGATAAATTTTCAGAAACAACGCCAGTTCTAATGGCTGTTACAATATCATATAAATATTTCTGGTCACATGAGAGATCAGCTACCACATCCTCATCTAACACAGGCATACTGTGTTGACTTGTGATCTTTGTAAAATTAGCAATATGTTTCAGTTCGCAATGATGAAGTTCACGACCAATGGGACCACTGAAACTCGTTGCTCCAGATGTTGGCCCGTCCAGTGTTGTAAACAGATGGCGCAGTGGTAGTTCATTTGTGTGTAGCAAGCATATGAACCGATTCAGAGGACGTCCTAAAGCCACCTCTAGATGACGGATTACTCCACCTTTACTGCCGACATTTGCATTTGTACTGTCACAGCCTATTGCTAAGATACTATCACTTGCATCTTGCTCTCTAATTACAGTTACAATACTGTTAGCAATATCAGTACTTCTGCCTGATGAAGGCGTCACATGTGTCAGATAGCTACTACCTGGTTCTTCAACTAGAACTAAATGATTTTCAACAGTAGTGTCACCATACCACTTGCCACTTCTGTTTACTTTGACCAAAGTGGTGTCTCGTCTACCATCAAAGTAAATACTTGTGATACCTTTTGGTGACAGTCGCATATCACGTTGCAAACCCTTTCTTAAATTCAGCCTCTCACGATGTACTTTATTCTTGTCTATCACAAAGCTTTGATAGCACTGCTGTTGCTAGGGATGCTGCAGCTCTGTCTGATATGCCATATCTGTCTGCTTCTTTTGCTAAATTTGGAAGGGGTATTCGCTTCTGACCTTCAGCTACATCATCATCACTACGACTGGATATATCATCACTAGCTACATCATCAATACTACTGGATTTATCATCACTATCATGAAGTACCTCGTCATCGCTGTCCTCCGCAACACTTTGGTCACTTGCACAACTGTTACTAGATTCTTCTTCACTAAGATTTAAGTTACTCTCAGCACTTGAAAATTTTCTTGGCATTTTACATCTTGTTTCTTCTTCAATTTTTCGTTGTAAATGCTTCTGCAATCTGGTTGTTGCTTGGAAGTCTACATTTGCCATAAACATTTTGCGAGAGTTTCTTTGATCATATAAAAACAACAGTTCATCTGGTGGAACTTTCAAATTTCTAGGACAGTTACAAGATATGCTTACTTGTTTTGTAGAATTGTCATAAGACATACTGCACTTACATGCAGCTATATCAAACAATGAGTCCAAAGTGGCCAGAAAGGTAGACTGACGTGCTGAACTTGATTTAGAACGAGACAGTTCTGAACCTGTTGAAATCATTGTTTCCACACGTTTGATTACAGATCGGTTGTGCATCGTTGGAATGGAAGCTTTGTTCCACAGACTGATAACAGCATCTGATACAGCTCTGTATTTGTCTTTGTTGGAATCATTCTTTCTTTTTTTCATATGCAAGAAATGCTGCGCAACTTGACGATTTGTTGGCAGTACATTGTGAGGAAGTTCACCGGCATCGCCAAATACTGAGTGCCGTGTTACGCTTCTTGTAGCCATTAAGTTACAAAACATTCAATTTATTGTTCTAAATAAATAATCTGCAATAGAAATAAACAACAGGCATACAAATTAAAAGCATAATATAGTTACTAAATCTTAAAATTAAGCAAGTAATAATAGAATGCATCAAGCTGAAAATGCTGGTTAACGCAATTTTCAAATTTAAAAATGGGGCACTTCCTGTAATACAAAAACAATTTGAAATTTTGTTCATTATTTCAGAGGTCATTTGTCAAATAAATACAGAGTTCCGTAATGATATTCCAATATTTTCTCTTTTTCAACCCACCCTACTATCTACATGGTTGGACTTATTCTGTTCATGTCCATTTCTATATAGGCCAGTAGACGGAAACGTAGAGGTAGACATAAATGGGAGAAAAGGAAATGTGCTACCATTTGACAGACTAGTAGTAGTATTATGCAAAAAAGAAAAGTTACATAAGAATGCATGTGAGCTAAACAGTACAGAGACATTTAATATAATCACACCATTGAAGCTATACAAAATACTACAACGCCTGATGAAATGGACTTACCATTTAATTGTCAGAAGAATTAGATTAATATAAATGTATGTAAAAGTTGTACTGAGCACATCATTCATGGTCAACGTCCATTTCATACACTTCTTCATGATCAACAAAATTTATATCACAAGATGTTTCAAAATCTTCACCACCTTCTTCTAGTTCATCACTGTCACAAGTCTCGGTATCACATGCGTCATGACTATTGGTATTATCGCAACTGAATCCTTTGCAACTGTCACAAAGTACAGAACACTGGAGACCAGCCTGTCTGCACGAACATCTTGCTTCACATGACTGCTTGCACTTGCAAGAAACCAACTGCAAAAGCCTTTCTGGTGCCGGTAACTGCAAGCTTGTCACAGGAACCAAACGCTGCTTTCTCTCCCAACCCCAATCAGTTGGTTCAACACAGTTGCCCAACCATATCTGTACTTGACAGTACACCACGCAAAGAGTGTTCTCTAGCTGCGGCTGACGTAGGGGTAGTAAGGCAAACTGAAAGCTTTTTAACACTGAGCTTTTACTAACTGCACGTACAAAGCTTTCATTTCGATATTCACTCAGATGCTTGTACTTTGTCGGCGCACCGTAAAGAGTTAATAGAAAATTTTCGCCGGCACGGATAATGTCTTCTTTGCCCGCAGAAGGATCGGTGAAAACTGAAGCGTAACTTTTCAGATTGTCAGATTTGTTACTTTTAAATAGTCTCATGGCTTTTTTCTTACCTTGCCGGTATAAAGCCGAGGTCGTGTCGCAGCCTGTCATTGCGTGGAGAAATAGCAAGTAAGGAACTGCATCTGATAGCTGCTGTCGCATTTTACTGATGTTGTAGAATTTATTCGCGACCTTCCCGACACCATCCTTCATGAAGAATAATTGCAAGTCATTGCTGGAAAGAACAAGGAGAAGGACAAGGAGGTCAACATCTGTACCAACAACAGTTACAGTACACCCTAAACTTGCTTGCTGAAGTGCTGTTGAAACAATGACTGTGTCTGCGTCATCTTTTGCCTGAACTACTTGAAATCCTGATTCATTCAGTTCTTTTGTCAGTGACGTTATTAATCTTAACTTGTTCTTACTGTTTGATAAAAAATGAAGCTGGCTAACAGTTGGTTCATACATCGTCTGCAACAAACACCTCTGTGACTGGAGCTACCTTACTTGAACGTCTAGTCTGTTCGGAAACCTTCGTACTCCAATCACATACACTGTAGCCGTCGAACACAACGATAATATTCTTTCCAAAATGTCTTTCTAAAAACGACACGTACGACATGCTGATTGTTTTAAAAGAAGCACCATTCTGCCATACCACACGGTGCAACAGGAAACCGCCGTCGATGACTGTTATGTCGGAGTGTTGAGAAATTGAAATTGATAATGGTGCTTCATTTTCCAGTATCTCATATAACACAGACTTTCTTGTCTTGCGCATTCCACCTTCATCGAATAGAGACAACGGATACGGCGACAACTCATAACCAAAGCACTCATGCAGTTCCTCCTCCTTCTTACAAACACAAAGTATTCTGTTAAGAAGAGTCATCGTGTCGACTGTTACTATATTTCCATTGGCCTTAGAACCCTTAACAGATGCCAAATTCACAACCCTATCTTTCCGGCTTAGATGGGCAGACCCAAATGACTGACCAATTAGCTTCTTGACACCATTTGTCCCAATATCAATAGCCTGATCGCAGTTAACGCGTTCATCCGCTGTGATTCGGACGAAATGGATATTAGATCTCCGGTATCCAAAGTGAAGCGAGAAGTAAACCAATCGATCAGTTTATCAACATCTCTGCTATCACGCGTCTGTCGGGATTTTCGTAATTCAACATGCTGTTCATGTTTACACTGAATGTTAAAGAAGTCTTCCACGTTATTAACAATTTCGGTACATGCAGGCATTGCAAACACCCAATGATGTAACACACTAGGACGTATGCCACGACCTTGTGTCAAACCTCCAGTGGTCTTCATAGCCCGCATCAGTACTTGCTCTATAGTGAGATCAGTCCAAATACCGGACCAATACTTCTCAGATCGTCTAACTGTAAACATGCCTTGTTCGGTGAACAGTTGCTGTTCGTGAACTGTCATGACTTCACGCACGTTCATCATTTCCTGCAAATACCAGTGGGCACATTTAGCGTATGCTAAATGTCCAGCTGCGTGGAAAATTGGAAGCATTTCTTGAACACATTCTAAGTGTTGTTGCCACAAACCACATCTTTCGGCATAGATATATCTTTGCATCAAACACACCTGTTTGAAATACTCCCTCCAAAGTTTACCAGTTCTGGTAGATGAAATCACATCCAGCTCTTCGTTGAATCTGTCTCGGATAGTTTCTAAAACACCTGCGTCTAATTCACTCAAACTCGCTTCATTGTTGGTAACACGTTCATAAATACATCTCAACATCTCTCTATCAGGCTCTGATAGCATTATTCGATTTAAAACATACGTGACAAATGCTAGTTGGCAAAGGAAATGAGCGCGAAGAGAACGTGCAAAGGCGTGACCTGTTATCATTTTGTCGATGCTGTTACAAGCATAAACCTGAGCCCACATCTCCTCCAGTCCGCTACCAGTCATGATAAATCCAACCGCACCCAGATATGACATGAGGAGATGAAACCCTCCCTAAGCGAAGAACAATGTCACACAGGTCTGTGGTATTGCTGATAATTGTGACGGCTTTGGCATAAAGGGGTTGGTCAAAAGTAACAACACACGTTTTCCGGTTGAATTTCAGACACTGATCCTTGGCATAACATAAACAACTATATATCGCATCTGAACTACTAGGTGGCAGATTGAGAAACGGAAGAACTAAAACTTTTGCTGTTGGGGATGATTTAGTTGAACTGCAACTGGAGGACATAAATCCTGACCACTGTGTGCTGCTTGGTAATTTCAGGAATCGTGTAGTAAACCACAATAGATCTCGCTGTGCAACAAACGATATCACTAGAAAACTCCAAAATGTCTTCAAACTTTAATTTGTCAACATTGTCAGATGTTTTGTAATAGGTCAAAGCTTTAATGCGACTCTGCATATCCACCTTCGCCAAATCTCCTTTACTCATTCGTTTAATTCTGTCTGTTTTCAACACTGCTGTTCCTGGTGTCACAGCCATAATACCACCCATTGCATGAAATGTTCCATGCCCATCTAACGTTCTGATATTAAAGTCAGCATTGTCAAATATGAATTGAAGAAATGCTTCGTTCTTTACAACTGCTGCACTATCAATACACACCGAAGATTCAAATTTCAAAACTTCATCGTACGAAGCGCAAAAGCCCACACTGCTCAAAAGATCAACAAGTTTTCTGGATCCATACTGCCTGTGCACATACACAGCAAGACCTACTTGTGTCATTGACAGAAATGACTTTGGCCTAACTGCAGCTATGATGGAGTGTGCCAAAACATTACATTTCTTACTCAAACTCTCCAGTACGCCCGGGCTTCGCCTATTTTTGCAAATAACTTCCCTCAAGAACACCGACAGAGTTGATGGAATTTTATCATCAGTTTCCTTGAACATGTGATCTGGAGATTCATAGAATTCTGTTTCAAAGAGTGACGCTCTTATATCTTCCCTAATTATTTCTGCTGCAGCTGTAACAATTCGCAAACGCTCTGCTGCAGGATCCTGTAATCTTTCTGTATACCAACTGTTGTACAAAATCTTGTGTCCCACATCAGTAAATGAGACAACAGTACATTTACCAGGCAAATCTGTTATAATTATATCAGACCCAAAATGTTCCTTCAGTTTTCGACGAAGAGTTTTCTCACACATGACCAGTGATTCATCTTGGAGGTTATTACTTGACTCCGAGTTCTCAACAACAACAAATGATTTCAGATGACCATGCAGTTGACTGAGTGAAAACTGGCACTCATCACTGTGACGCAGGAAATCAACTATATACTGAAATTGTTCATTATATTCAAGTACTGTTGGTCTACCCTTATTTGCAGAACTCGGCTTATGCAAGAACTTAGACAAACATATTCCATGGTATCTACCTTCAGCAGCAACAAGGTCAATCACACCATTCAACCTAACCATGACTTCACCACCCCAAATATCTCCACGTAATTCAGCAAACGATTTCACATTATTATGTATTTCCATTGTTCTTACTTCATGTATATCACGTCGTGAGACTGGTTTCTTCTTCTCTGCAACAACATCGCAAGTGTCCCCACAAATGAAACAATTAATCTTAAAGTCAAACTCAGAACTTGAAGACCTGAGCTTCTTATCACTGAGGTCAGAGACATCGGCAGGTTTTTCTAGGATGAGGACCTCTTCAAAATATAATTAATTCTGCATCGTTTATGGCAAACAAGTTGATTAACATTTGACAATTTCTCCTGCAAACCATCTGTCAATTGAGTGCTGACTGATCTGATATTCTCTAACCCCTTAGTCACAGTAACCACTTCAGAATCCTTCAATGGCAAGTTACAGAAAATACAATTATCCTCCATTTCTGTAATATCCTGTAATAGTAAAATAAAATAAATAAATTCAATTAATATAATAAAATAAATATATTAATTTAATAAAATAAAATATATAATATATGTAAAAATCCGGACAAATTTGTATTGTAAGAATAAGTGATAAAAACTTCGTTGATTAACATGCACTTTGTTTCTCTGAATGCATTTAACGTAAGGTACTAACCATCAAAATATTTAAATTTAAATTGATGTTTTGAGTATACTGCGTACATAAGTATAATCATCTAAATCGAGATATCCAGGTTATGCATCTAAATCTAGATATCGCAACTAAAAAATTGACAATGCAACATAGTTTCTAACCATAATATGAGTTTATCTTGTGTCTATTTTTACATGATTTAACTGTTGCTTTCAAATAAAAATAACTTGAAATGCTCAATTGTAATCTTATGTAACTGTTGCGCATTAAGTTGCTGGTTTGTTCCTACTTCAATCGGTGAAATATCAGCTTTCTCCAATATTTTGTCTGGGACGTACATTAATTTTGATTTTCGACGACTGGACTTACTCATCAAACACCCGAGTTTTTGGAAGTCCTCTATCACCACCTGCTAATGAGTCTGGCATGGTTTGCTGCCTTCGTGTTTCCCAGGAAGTTGTTCACCACCTGCACAAACGATTTCCAAGCGGCGCACTCAAGCGTGTTCATGGAGTTTTGGAACTCTGTGTTCTTTATGAGCTGCCGTATTTGTGGAACGTCGAAAATGCCGGCCTTCAGCTTCTCAATGGTCAGTTGAGGAAATGCTCGGAACATGTAGTTGAAGCACTTCCATCCTTGTCCAGAGCGCGCGTAAACTGTTTCATTAACCCAAGCTTCATGTGTAGCGGTGGGATCAATATCTTCTCCCGGTCAACAAGAGGTTCGTTTATGATGTTCCTCGCCCCAGGCCACTCTTTCGTTAAATAATTTTGGGCTCTGTCGCGACTGCCCCACATACATATAAAGCATGGGTACTTCGTGAACCAAGTAGAAACTTCACCATCTTCAAGTCGACGCAGATGATCCATTGGTGCTGCTCATATTGGATTTTGTCGATCACATACTTCACTGCTTCATTGAGGCGAACTGGCTCCCGTTGTGGAGAAGTACACACTTCAAAGAGCGCTTGCAGCAGTCAATGAAGAGTTGCCTATATATCGGATCGTATTGAGGACCGCCGAGTTTATCAAGAAGACCGGCGACATCTCCGGCAGTACACAGGGTCTTCCTCCTGGCAGAAGTAGCCCAAGTAGGTCCTCATGCCTTCTACGGAAGAAAGTGATACGCGCGTCCTTGCCAAGTAGATTTTTGTCTTTGAGTCTGGAGGCCAACAGCTCGGAGGAATTATTTGACAAGCTGAGATCCCGAACCAGATCATTAAGCTCACATTGTGAGAATGGCTGCGGACCATCTTGTTATTCATACTCCTCTTCTGTATTTCCTACCTCGTCTAAAGTGGTGGCCTCATCGTCACTGTCAGAAAGATCTCTGAACGCTGGTACAGGAAATTTCTTCGCGGTGAGCAGCTGGACGACGGGCAGATGGAAGGCCGGGGTACTGGAGGCTGTGCCCAATCAAGTGCTGATGCATTAAATAATCAAGTGAAAACCCAGATTGATGATTTATAAATAAAAATATAATCATCTCTGTTTTTATAAATGTGATTATTTTGTTGCTAATTTTATGCAGCTAATTTAGAAAAATGATTGCACTCAAAACCCCTGATATTAGAATACGTATAGCTCGTCAGGTAGGTCTATGGCTGTATCTCAAAGAAGTTAACCTGACAGAGCAAAATCAATGTGATATTCAGACTCAGAACACCAAAAATTAGTCTAAATCAGTTGAAAAACACCTGACGATTTTTTGGCTGTTGCTAGTGTATAATCACTTAATATGTTTATGCTTTTTTATGTTGTTTTTTTTTTGTCTGGGTCTGAATTCTGAATTTAATTCATGAATTTACTGAAAGAAAAAGCTAATTCATTAGAAAAAATGTATTTACAGTTTGTGACAGGCATTTTATTATGTTTTTTTTTTTGGGAGGGATTTTTCTGTCTATATAACGAAATCGCCATAGTGTGACGTCACATTTTTAATATATTTTTGTGAATTTTATTTCTAATTTAATTTTTTTTTTATTTTTTCAGTAAAACTTAATAGTTTGAAAAATAATTTTCAAAAAAAATTGTGAAACACTTGAATTAGTTTTATGTCAAAATAGCATGAAATGCATATCTTTTCAATGTGTTGTTCACAATTCCTCATGCTAGTTAGGACCGCTAATAAACTGTTGCAAAGCCTTGTTTTATCAGTAGCCTTACGGAAGTGTTATTATTTCTTTGTTGTCTGCTGCATAATTATATCACTGATAAAGAAATTTGGAATTTATATTATAATACAAAAAATTACCGTAATTGAAGTTGCAATCCATCACTTCGTTAAAATAATATTGATGCCTTATTCCTTGCAATCAGTGCACCAGGAAGAAGTGCTTATAATCGCGTGGAACATCGAATGGCTCCATTTAGCAGCGAACTGTCTGGTGTCATATTGCCAAATGAACATTATGGCATTCACTTTGATTCGCAGGGCAGAACAATAAATGAGGATTTGGAAAGAACAAACTTCAAGTTTGCAGGTGAAACTTTAGCTGAAATCTGGTCGCATGTGATTGTTGACCAATTTCCAACAGTTGCAGAATATATCAACCCTGAGAAATCTGAATTGGATGCAGCAGGACTGATGTCGAAGGATAAGAATTGTTTGACCATCATGTTCTCACCACCAGCCAATACTTCACTCAAATTGTGAAATGTCAGGACATAAAATGTTGCGACAAAGTACGGAGCTCATTTTTCAACGTTTTACCTTTGAAATTATTTCCTCCTCCAAATCCAATCCCAATCAGCCAAACAATTGATGGACTCAGAGCTTCAGAAAGAGCAGATGCAGATGCACATACATTTCCTTCATTGTTTGTTTGTGGCACAAACTCTCAAATTTGATGACATTATGCCAAGACCAACAGGAGTTTTTAAAGTGCAACCATATGATCTTTATTGTCCATCTTTGCGGACCAGCATACATGATCGAATTTGCAAAGTGTGTCACTTATACTTTGCCTCATAAACAATGTTGAAGAAACATACAGGATAACACAGAGCTCGGGCGCAGGAGAATGTAAAAAAGTAAAGTTTCCTTAGCCCTAAAGGGCCATCGGGGCAGATGAAGTGTAGAATTCATCTGTTTCTATAACCTAGGCATATGAAGGGATTGTGTGGTTTGCACAATTCCCAGCCGCCTTTACTCCCCCAACATAAAGTCAGGTACCCATTTAAAGCTGGGTGGACGTGGGAACTTTCACCAGGACATGAAAAAGTCCTAAGGTTCTCACTGAGATTCCAACCCGGGACCCTCCGCTCGACAGTCGAGCGCTCTATACTACTCGACCACCCGTCTCCTAGGAGAATGTGCCAACCCCAAATTTTCCAGAATCAACTCAGATAAAACGCATTCGTCCTTTGAGAATCGCTGCTAGAAGGCAAAGAGAACTCATGGCAATTATTGGCAGAATGGAAAATGCACATTCAGAGAATGTTGAGTGGCTAGATGAGGATGAAGTTGATCTGTCTGCAACTATCCTTCCAGGAAAAGATGATGGGGAAAGATTTATGTCAGTCTTAACTATGGATGAACACTTCACTTCACTCTGGATGGATGATGTCTAGTGAATATTTTTTTATTTAAACATAATTCACAGGTCCACTATAAACATATTCAATATAGCACAAGAGCTGATCGCATAATTTGTCAATCTAGTCCTTTTTTTTAGTCACATTGTTTTGTTTCCATTTTTATTATTTAATCACTGGTTGAGGTCAAGTTTGGCTAATCTACTTCTTATCTTGTGTCAATCGAATGCATAATCGGAAGATTATCTCAAAGTTCACCTCACCCATTGTAAATGAATAGGTAGCAGATAAATGATGTTTATTATATAATTGTCAATCTAATTTTTGCAATTTTGTTTTCAAATTCAATTGATTGAGTTACTGTTTCAAAGAATAACTGATACAACTATTGACAATTAGTTATTCTACTATTAAACTCATTTAATAATATGATAGTTCTTTTAATATTTATATTTTAAGGCAGTTTAATAGTGAAGTGCGATTTAAGTTTTCGATTAAATTTTAATTAGTTCTTAATAAAAATTTTTTTTTCGAAAGTGTGACGTACTTTAGGGGGGGGGGGGTCCCGAAATTTGTGACACTTTGTGACAGGGGGGGAGGGGGGGGTCAAAAATCGTCAAAAATAGCGTGACGTACTTTATGGACGGCCCCTAATGCATTTTGTTAAACTTTTAAGTGGTTTTTTTTTAAACATCCCCACTAGGATGAAGTTTGTTATTTACCACATACCATAGTAAAAATGTTTACATGTCTCGTTTTATTTCAATCATGAGGAAGAAATATAGTTATAGATAAGTCTTTATGTATATGATGTCCATCTGATGAATGGATGTTATCTCTTTATCCTATAAGATGTCCATCTAAGGATGAGATGATTATGTATCTATTCTATATGATGTTCCTATTAGGATGAAATGTTTATGTATCTATTCTAAATGATGTTCCTATTAAGATGAGATGTTTATGTATCTATTCTATATGATGTTCCTATTAGGATGAGATGTTTAACTATTTATCCTAAATGATGTCCCTATAAGAATGTGATGTTTATCTCTTTATCATTGAAACTGCCAACTGGCATGCTTATCAATTCAGTTCTATAAATTCAAATATTCTCACTCTTTCACTCTTTTATCTAGTTGATCCAAATTACTGCGCAGCAAAAAGCATTTATCAGCATAATTCTTTGTCAACGTTTTACACAAAAAAATGAATAAAATAAACATTTCAACATTTATAATACTTACAGATTGCGAGAATTATAAAAAAAAGTTTATTTACATTTGGTACCTTACATATTATTATGTAATGACGGTGGATTATCATGTTATAAAGCGAAATATTATTTTTTCATATAGGTACATATTTTGTTATAAAGCTTTTGATTAAGAATTTGATGTTTTAGAAAAAACCTCTGGTTTATGAATGTAAACAAATGGGAGATAGAAAGACACATTATAATTTGTTTTTTTTAAAATTAAGACAAACAAAACTGCTAATACCAAGTCGCGTAACATCTTGATGGCAGCTGACTTAAAATATGATGGAGCCTCCTTTGAACTATTTGTTGAATGCCTTTCTAAAATAATAGATTCCCATGTCAAAGGTCCCTAAAGTCGTCAACCCCTTCTCCCGACCGCGGGCTCTGTCACTGTTCAAACCCTTCCAGTTTTACATTTTATAGACGAGAAACTGATATTTTGTCATAAGTTAGCAGCTCAGAGGAGAAAATTCATTTCTCTGGTAAAATTTTTCTGCTTTCTCTTACACTTATGGCTGTATCCGATCTTTCGGTTTTGTTTAGATCTCTAGAAACGAATTTCTTAGTTCCGTCTTCTTCCTTGCTAGGCTCTGTGATCTTGCCTAATACGCTTGACAACCTAGACAGGGTCTGCAACTCGCCGCGGCTCTTCAACTGTCTTTGAGAGTTACTTCTCGACAAATAACTCGACGATCTTGTCGTTGCTCTCGAGTCAACCCTAGATTTATTTCCCCTGGACAAAGACCTGTCGAAACCGACTGTGCGTTCTCGTTCTTGTGAATATCCAGCCCTATCCAACCTGGCTGCCAGAGTCTTTTCCCTTTTCAAACACTGACTGCAGACGTTCTTGACAACTTTCTTCCACAATTCATTGGGCATGAGCCGAGGTGTGAGCGTGTCATTCAAATCTTGATTTCTGCCGTATAAATTCTTATCCAGAAATCTGTATGAGTCATTAAAGTCTGAATCGAGCCTGGATTTGGAACTTTTTTGTCTAGCGGAGCCCGAACCTGGCTGGGGCTCAGACTCCGCGACATGATCCGCCGCCGCTACGTCTTTGTCTTTGTCGATGTTGGAGTCGAAGACTGTAGGGGTAGATGGCGGCGAGACTTTGTTGTAGAACTTGTTCTTCAAGGGCATGTGGTGAATGTAGCAGCGATGACAAATGACGTCATCATTTTTCTCCGCCAAATAATTCTTCTTCTTTCTCTGTAATGAGCAAACAAAAAAAATATTCGGATTAAAACTTATTGGCACGGACGGTAGTTGAATGCAAAAATGAGCTATCTTTAGGATTGGTGGGACTTTTGGATGAAACTGAGAGATATGTTGGGTAAGGGCTGGGAATTCTCAAGCGAAAGTACCTTAGGGGCCTCAACAGCTGAAGATTAAATAGGGATTAGCAGCGGGGGCGGGGGACTTGCCTGTTTGCCTGTCCATAATAACAGTTTCAAATGGAACTATTACAGAGCGAACATCAGTTAATTATTACGGTGACCAGACGTCAAAGTTTAACCTGAACACGTTCCAGGAACGCATCAGTTGTCCTGCCTTCACGAGATGGGCATGAAGAGTCCCCTGCAAGGTAAGAAAATGCCCCGCCCCGTACTGTTTGTTGACAAACTGCGTACATTTTCTTACATCCATTATAATTTCAAGCTATAATTTTTGTTCATATTGACGTCAAACCTTCTATCGTTAGCATTTAAAATCTGCCCCTTTCCAGGTTGACCTCAAGAAAATCTGGTCACCATATAATTATTAACAATCGTGTTGTGATTTCGTTGAATTAACACTTTTCCATCAACAGATTGAAATAATGCAATGGGAATTCCTATCAAGTGTTAGAACGACTGAAATTGTTTTGTTTTTTTTACATGTTTTAATGATCCATAACTTGGAAGAGCTAATAAAAACTAAATACTCAAGAAAGGGGAGTAAACTCAAGATTCCTTTATATCATAACATCACACATGTACTTAGTTGTGTGTTGTTTTATTTTATTGTGAGAATAAGTTTCAGAGAATCGAACAGAGGTATATCCTTCATTTTTGTTGCTATATTAATTTATTTTTAAATGGTAAATCTTTTGAAGATATTATAGGGCCTGCAAGGTACAATATAGCATCATATTTGATAGGAATGTGGAAAAGGCACTTCTTCAGCTTGGAGGGGGGAGCTATTTTTCCACATAAACTAATCTGTAAAGGCGTGAAATCACATAAGAAGACATAGGTAAATGAGTTTGCTGGAATTAAATAAAGACATTGTTGTATATTGTGCTGGTGGCGGACATAATCAGCAGAGATATTCTGTCTGAAATGCCTTCATTAAAAGTAAAATAGAACTACCGAATTTTTTTTTCGATGAAACACAACACAAAGTAGCTTCAAAATATATCACAGAATTCTAGCAATGTATATTTCAAATATGCCCGCCCCTATTTCAGTGATTGACTGTGGCCCACACTTTTTTATTTTTTTAGAGTTTGGCCGGCCCTTATTTAATTAAGAGACTTTCTGTTGGCTGTTGGCCTGTACCGACCTTATTTCTTGCCCCAGGTGATGACACTGGTCCTTTTGGGAAGAGCTGGTCATCAAAATTTCGAATTCGGGCCATCGCAGGCAGAGTTTGTGAAATTCTGTCTAGGTCTTGAGCAACTCGAGATTTCTCCAACGAAATAATTCGCTGGGCTTCGTTTCTGAAACATAGGGCATACATTATTCTATAAACTTACCGCACACATATAATTCTAATATACCTACCACACACATATAGTTCCACATATTTACCACACACATATAATTCTAATATACCCACCACACACATATAGTTCCATATATTTACCACACACATATAATTCTAATATACCTACCACACACATATAGTTCCACATATTTACCACACACACATATAATTCTAATATACCTACCACACACATATAGTTCCGCATATTTACCACACACACATATAATTCTACATACTTACCAAACACATATCATGTACAGTATAAGACTATACGCAGCCTCCATACTCCCATACCCTTGCCCAATAGACGGAGAAAGCATCATAGGCTCTTGGTAGTCCCACGGCAAGAGGGGGTGGAAGACCTGATCACTTGTCAGGGGTCCCCAGAGACTTTGGGACCATGTCAGCTTTCATTATGTGCTATAAAATGAGGACAAACAGGGTTATGGACACACACACACAGACACACACACACACACACCCAACCACCACTTCCTCTCGTCTCAATATAGGAACAAAACATTGGATGTCTCTAGAGATCTCTGTCTCTAAATATTTAATAACAGCTCTTGTGGGAAGAATATCCTCTTAGTGAATTTCACACATAATAATCATATTATCCAACCAACTGGAGTTATATCATTTAGTGCAGCTCACTCTTATGGGCCACTCACTTATTACGGAACGCTTTTTTTCCTTGATTTTACTCCCCCACCCCCACCCCCTTTTCCCACTCCGCGTAACGCTGTTTTTCTTCATTTACCCCCCCCCCCTCCCCGCGTAATGTTTTTTTTACAATCTCCCATCATTGCAATCATACTTCAGCTCTCTTCCCTCCCCCAGGGCGTTACGTAACGAGTGAACGGCCCCTTACACTAATTAGATAAGTGACGTGTGCAGTTATCGTGGGCAGTGTAACTCATACTGCATTCACCTGGCTAAAGATTATTTTTTAATTGCTTAAGATATTTATTGCCCCCTGGCCTGTATTTGAAAACATTACATCACGCCTGACATGACCTTCAAGCAGTACCATGTTTCCAAATCAACGTTTATTGATTGATCTAACTGATATCTTACATCCAGATCGCCCGCTACCATTTTTATTCTGACCTCGATGAAACTGTTAAGCTTACCTGTACTTGGTAATGATTTTTTCCTCCAGAAGTAGCCGCATGGCCAGCTGGTTATTAGCCACCCTCGTTCTCTCGATGATCTCTGCGTCCAATTTGTTGTAGATGTCCGGCTGCAGGGCGTTGTTGACGGGCGGGGCGGTGAAACTGTTCATGTTCATCTTGCCGGGTCCCGGGGGTCACCAGGGCGTAGGCGGAAAGTTAAAACACTAGGTCATGATGACACTGAAAGAATGAGGAAAAAGTTAATTATTGAGAAGGGGGGGGGGGAAGCGTAAGACTGGGATAAAAATAAGCAAAACTTAACAACGACACACAAGCTATCGTAGACCTATACCATAATAGACAAACCTTTACAAATATTTGTTTATCACAATATAACAACTTTAAATGATAAAGCAGACAGGAGAATTGAAAGACAAAAGAGGAGTGGGGATAAATAAGTCTAACAAAAGAGGAGTGGGGATAAATAAGTCTAACAAGTTATGTTTGAAGAGATCCGCCGAGAGATATTTAAACTTTTGTCAAGAGTTTTTATAAGTTTAATTACCAGGGTTGTTAACAATACTCTTAAATTGTATCGTCAATACCGATACCAATACTTCATGAAAATAGTATCGCCGATACCAATACAAATACTCAAGTAAAAATGTATTGCCAAAATCGATACCAATACAATACCAATACTTTTGAGAACAACAAAAATTTTTTATTTAAAATATAATGAGTGTGAGTATAAAAAAGAGTAAAGACAATAAAATACAATGTCAAAGCATAATTTTAATTGCTAATCACTTTAGTACTTGACGGATGGCCAAGTGGTGTAGTTACTCGACTGTCGACTTCAGAGTTATGGGTTCGATCCTCGGTGAGAACAATGGGAATTTCTCCACAAGTTCACCCAGCTTTAAATAGGTACCCGACTTTAAGCTGGGGAAGTAAAGGCGGCCGGGCGTTATGCTAACCACACCATCCCTTCATATGCCGAGTTATAGAAACAGATGAATCCCCGATGGTCCGTTAGGGCTAAGGGAACTTTAGTATTTCATCACTAGGCAGCACGTAAGAAGACCATCATTTCAAAACGATCATTGCTTAGCCTAGAATAACGTAATGGCATAAAAATACGCTCACCTAATGAAAACAGGCGCTCAACTCAGCACCAGCCGATCAACTCAGCAATATAGTTTCTTAATGCTTGGGTAGGTTGGGTAGGGTGCTAATGAAAGCATTTCTGATGAGTTATCTTCAAGATATTTATCTACTTCAGCAAAACTTTACTATTAAGCCTGTTCTGCCGCCGTGCAGTAAAACTGCACTTCTGACTGTATTGAAGCTACACCACCCTGCCAAGTAAGTTGAGTGGAAACTGCACTCAGTGCAATGCAGGCACGCTTTAAGATTTGTTCAACTTCAGCCTTGTGATCCAAGTTGTCTTGG
The DNA here is from genome assembly GCA_021962125.1 of Bulinus truncatus. Classification (NCBI taxonomy): domain Eukaryota; kingdom Metazoa; phylum Mollusca; class Gastropoda; family Planorbidae; genus Bulinus; species Bulinus truncatus. The sequence goes on along the minus strand of JAGDYQ010000133.1, from coordinate 1,523,906 downwards.
TGGGGAGGTGGGTGGTATTAATAGTGATAGGGTTGATGTTTATGATTACAAGTAGTGATTGAATTTATGAAGATTACTTTTAAAACAATGTATTAAAATCGTTATTGTTTTTCTGCAAATAGCTAATAGTGTAAACAAAAAAGTATTGGTATCGAGTATCGAAAATTTTTCGTTTAAAATATATCGGCGATACACAAATCAATACTTGATACAAAAAGGATCGGCAATACAGCAACCAATACTGAAAAAGTATCGCCGATACTGTATTGGCCGATACCGATACTTCGATACTAACAACCCTGTTAATTACTGAGATATCAACAGATTATGGATGTATTAAATGTATTAGAGATTATTGATGTATAAGAGGTAAACTGCAGCTGTATGGGATATACACATAGCTGTATTAGAAGTAGATTATATATGTATTAGATGTACATTTCAGCTTAATTGGATGTAGACATAGCTGTATTAGGTGTAAATTACAGCTGAATTAGATGTAGATTATAGTTGATTTGAAAGGCTGACAGTTGAAGACATTTTAAAGTAAGCATTGACAATTTGATAATTATTGTGATTCCATATTCCCGACCAACTCATTGTGTGGCATGTGCATTATGAAAAAATATGATTTCGTTAATTTTCGTTTGGCGTCTGGTCTTTGTTTTGTAATAGACTGTTATCTAATACTTACAACATAACAATACATGGGCAAATCTGTGCGTCTTAATGGAATCATCGGACTTAGGGCAGATGTATGGAGAATTTATGTGAATTAATATACATTAAATCATCGGTGGGGGGGGGGGCAACCACGGATTCTGAAAAAAACTAATTGCGGGCCTTTAAAAGAGAAATGGTTTTGTGTGGCTTCTAAACCAAATGTGCCACACTATCTACAAATAAGCAGACCCAGATTAAGAAATAGAAGTTTTTTAAAGTACCCTTAGTTTCTGTCTTGGACTTTTTTTTTATACAATGATTGTGTGCAATCACGAATATTTAGGGAATTTGAATTTTAAAAGTTTTGTTTTATGAAAAACTGATGATAGTTAATTGATGTTTTTAAATTTTATTTTAAATGGTCTTAGAATGGCACAAGTTTGCCCACAACTGCACTGAATATAAACTTCATTATTGAAGGTGAGTGGAGCACGGGCTGGATCAAACTGCATGAAAGTCCAACTTGGCCCGCCGGCCGTAGTTTGTTAATGTCTAGCAGTTTAAATCTACGTAACACACTTTGTTTAACATCGTCTAGAATGGCATAGATTGGCATCTCATTGAAAGTCTCTCTAATGTTCTTACATAGGTCATGTATGATTCCATTTACTTTCCCAATTATTCTCATCCTTTTTTTTTATAAAATACGTCAAGTCAAATCCACGTTCTCACGCTTTCCTGAACATGCCTGTAGAATACGTGCAGGTTAAATAAACATTTTATAACACTGGCGGTAATCCATTGATTTTTTATGTGCGTAGAATTTGAGTGAGAGACATTGATAAAACTGAACGTCAAATAACTTCATAGACTACTTTCATAAACTACGACACTTTTCATTTTTTTTTAAAAAAGGAAAAGAACAAAAAAGTTTTTGAGGACCACTTAAGTAAACACACCCCACTAACCCCCCCCCCTCCACCTCTGCATCGCGACCATAGAAGTCAAAACAGAATAGAACGTTTATGATACTTTGAGCAAACCTCTTCATGAGGGTCTTAAAAGCTTACGTGGAGAAGTTTGTCAATACTGACTTTTTGTGACGTAGTCATAAATCTATGGGGGAGGGGGTGGGGGTGGAAAAGTCGAATGGCCCAGATCAAACATAGAGTCGTGCTTGCCCCACCCACTTCGGACCACCACCACCATACCATACCACCATTCTCTTACCTTTCCACAGGACCGAGTCTGTGTTATACAAAGTCTGTCAGAGGGAACGTGTGGTACAATAGACACTTCCTTTGATCAATATGTTTATTTTTTTGTCAATATACAGTGGATGTTTTTGTCCGGTGTGTAGGAGTATCAGCCTCACGAGTACACAGAAACACACTCAGACACACACACACACTCATATATGTATATATATACCTGATGAGTTGTGGTACAGTCGGTCCACCGACCGTTGGCCCATGACGCTCTATGTAGCCCACTAGGCCAGACTCGTAATTTGATAATTTAATTTGTATGTTGTTTTTTTCTTAGAATTATTGACAAAACTATCTATCTCAGTTACTGAAACAGTTTGAGATGATGTGCTAATGGGACGACAGTATAAGTTACTGACACATATACTGTGATGATGTGCTAATGGGACGACAATGAAGTTAATGACACATATACTGTGATGATGTGCTAATGGGACGACAATGTAAGTTAATGACACATATACTGTGATGCTGTGTTAATGGGACGACATTGTAAGTTAATGACACATATACTGTGATGATGTGCTAATGGGACGACAATGTGTTAAAAACAACGAGGGTAAAAAAAAATATTTTGATAGAGGAAAAACAAATTGACTTCCGCGACCTAACAGACAGGGGCTTTTTTTTTCGGGATAGGCAGCTGCCTAAGGTACCAATACAAATGTGGGCCCCCATGTCGGGATTCCGTATTTTGACGTCACCCCCTTTCCTCCCAAAAAAAAAGGATTAATCTGTTTATTTTGAAAATTTTAAGCTATGGGATAGTTTCACATTCCAGCCGGCCTATATTGCTAACGGTAAGACTCGCCATTGCAAGGGATCCCGTCTAAAATGACTAAAAGTGGGAGGCAGGGAGGGTCTGAGAGGCCCTCATCAAAGATTATTAGGCGATCAAGATTTACACGTGACGATCTTGACAAGTTTCTTCAGCCTAGGGCCCCAAGTGTACCTTTGCTTTAGGCCCTTAATTCGTAGGAGCTTTGCTAACATATAACGGTAAAAAATAACAACAACTTATGAAACGGTATTAGGCCCTGTGTGTATAATTACGCATATATAAATAATATAATGAATAATAATAAATACAGCTAGTTGAATTATTGATTATTTTAAACACAAAGACCAGAAGACGGCTAATGATAAATTTTAATAAGTTTTTTTTCCTCTTTTATTCATTAAGTTCGATTACTGAACGTAAGGCCATGTGTACGAAGTTCACTGCTTGTTTGTTTCTTTCATTTATTCCTTCAGGTATTTGCAATTAGCTTAATTCAAAAGGTGTGTTCTGCACTTTATATAATGGGTCTTTAAACTTAGTACTTGAAATTGTTTCAAGTGCCGAACCAAACTTCAGAATTTTAATTTTTTTTTTCGTCTAACCAGTTTATCTGGCCTAAAGATATATCAAGTCTGAGTCTGTTGGCCTATCTGTCTTACATAGTTTATACTCTTTAATTTTTTTTTTAACTGGATAGATACACCCTTTGTCTTTATATTCTACCATTGTTATGTGTGTGTGTGCGTGCGTGCTTGTGTGTGTGTTAGAATCATAGGTATTGCAAGACCCCAGGTGTGTGTATAGATGGTAGGGCGATATGGGGGTATCAGGACTCACTGACTGCCCTACAACATTCAGGTGTGTACGACTCAGTAACATAGTCATTGTTGCTTTTGCTGCTTATTTTGACTTGGAAAATATTTTGTTTTTCATTGCGTTTAGTGAGCAAAGAAATTCATAATTGGGTGGAAAATGTGCTCCACTCCCAACGAAATTCAAACACCTATCTAGTTGGTTTTTTTTGGGGTTTTTTTTTTTTAAGTGCATTTGAGTGTTTATTCAATGCTAATTTTTAACTTTTCTTCCTGTTTAGTGTATTTTTTTTTAATATAAATTATAATTTAGCGTCTTCGCAATACAAATATGTATTGTGATTTAAGGGCATGATGCCTAAAAGAAGGCTGGCCTTTAGTGCTGCTATTAGGTGACCCTGTGTGCATGTACGTATGAGTACGTATGAGTAAATTAAAAACTTTGAGCAAATGTTTTCTTTTCTCTACCAGCTCATTTGTTTACATTGTTATTGTAAGTGTGAAAATAGTCGTTAAGTATGTAAAAGTTAGACAGAATTGTAAGCAAACAAAACAATATATTTTTTTTTGTGAAAGCTTTAACTGAAATGGAAATAATAAAAAAGCTAAATAATCAAACATTTCCGCAACATTTAAATACCAACTGTACAGCTGTACCAACTGCACAACTGGACCAACTGCACAACTGGACCAACTATATCAACTGTACCAACTGCACAACTGGACCAACTATACCAACTGTACAACCGTACCAACTGTTCCATTGTACTCACATCCAAAAGACGATTAATTTGTATTTAAGAGTTCGAGGTGGAAGTGTTAATAGGTGTTGGGGTGGTGGGGGCGGGGCTAAGCAGATACTTACAGGGATCTTTATATATATATACATGTAGCATACTAGTTTATGTCATGCAGTGTGTAGTAAATTTTATACTTACATTTATGGCTAAGTAGCTGCAGGTAGTATTAAAATTTAAAGATCATTTATAACCCAATGAATGGCAACGACTGTTAATGTTTATCTACCAACGAATTCTATGTATTGTTGAAGTGTTTGTCAAACTTTTTTTTTTTCTAAACAAGAAATCATTTCCATTATATTTACTAGCATGCTGACAGTAGACAATGCGGAACTAGAATGATTCCAAAATGTGTTGTTGCTTTTTTATTATTATTTATTTATTGTTGTGTGTGCGTGCCTGTGTTTGTATATTTTCTATAAATTTAAAAATAAAATTATAAAATTGTACATCTGACTTATGTAATATAGGCCAGTGATGGTCAAACATGCGGTCAGTGAGAGTTATATATTGCAGCTTTACGTCTAATAAAGAATTCTTAAAAAGAGTCATGTCTTATCTATCTTTACAAGCTCACACACGTCTTATTAATGAAACAATAGAAGAAGGAAAAAAACAACTGATTCAATGAGAGCTGCTATTGGCCATCGTTGGTAAAGGCACCGTAAAGGCATTCAGTTTGATAAGAAAATGTAATATTTCTTCACATGTGTGGTTGTTTTGTTGAATTTTGTTTTATTATAAGTATTGCGATTTGTGGAAATGATGTGAAAACGTGGGAAAGGAAAGAAAGTTGAAAGTAATTTTAATAAACAGTGCAATGGTGGGATCGTAGGGAGTTTCGAAGCAAAAAAAAACAATTAAATTTCAATACAATCGGGGATAAAACTGGAATTTTTAAAAAAAATAATAATTAAAAAAGAATTTTTTTTTAAAAATTGCATAAGTTATTCATCGTCAGAAAAAAAAATGTCATATTTAAGTAACAGATTAAAAATAATTTTATCAGCACGACTTACCATTATTATTTTTACACTTCTGCAGTCATGTGGTGTGAACAACAACCGAATTAAGACGCTCCACATACTGCACTTGTGCACTAAGACGTTACTAAGCGGGTTGTTAATGAACGATAAACCAGATCGTCCAAAACTTGGTGGGAAGGTGGTGGTGGTGGTGGTGGTAGTGGTGGGGGGTTGGGGCGGGGTGTGGAGGCCCGTAGACCCTGGCTCTGTCAATTAACGGAAAGCTGGAACCAATAGAACCGCCGCCGTCGATTGAATCACAGACCGCGACGTTTCTCTCAGCGGTTAATTAACAGACGTCGTTGTTTCGCCGTAGTGTGAAAAGCTTCTCCGCATTACGCCTTATTGCACCACACCTTGGGGACCAGGGCCGTGTTCGCCACTTACCTGAGCAGTGTTTGAGTGCGGGGAATGTTAAAATGTTTAGATTAGAGAGCTTCAAAGGGGGCGTCATGACCCAGATTTAGTTAGAAAGGGAGGGGGGGGGAAATAGTATCGTATTTCAGTTATCCAGAGACGTTCTTTGGCATATCATCTGAATATGAAAACTTCGCGACTGCCTTGGCCTCTCATCTCTGGCACTGGGGCCAACCCCACCCCCTTCGCCTGCCAGTACCAATTATTTTCCGATCCGATAATTTATAACAATGAGTTGCTACACGTCTCTATTTATTACGAATTTATGCTGATCAGATAGAATCAGTATTAAAATAAACATTTGAATATATTTTTAATTAACGTGTATTTATGCCACGCCGAGATACACACTAGAGCGTCAAGTGTGACTTTGGCTAAGCCCCCCCCCCAAAGTCTACAAACATCTCTACCCAGGGCCCCCTCCCCAAAGTCTACAAACTTCTCTACCCAGGGCCCCCTCCCCCAAAGTCTACAAACTTCTCTACCCAGGACCCTCTCCCCAAAGTCTATAAACATCTCTTCATAGGGCCCCCAAAGTCTACAAACATCTCTACCTAGGTTCCCCTCCCCCAAAGTCTACAAACTTCTCTACCTAGGGCCCCACGAAGTCTACAAACTTCTCTGCCTAGGGCCCCCACCCCCAAAGTCTACAAACTTCTCTACCTAGGGCACCCCGAAGTCTACAAACTTCTATACGTAGGGCCCCCTCCCCCAAAGTCTACATTCTCTACCTAGGGCCCCCAAAATCATAAGAACAACTTTACTATTACCCCAGCTTTGCACACTTCCGTATTTATAATGGCATCGTGTATCCATCCTTATTGTTCCGCATTATCCGGAACGTCCCCCTGCTACATTAGGCCGGAGTATACTGTACGTACTGTGCGTTGAAAAAAAAGGGTACAAACAGAAAAAGTTCTAAATATGTTTTTGACTATGACTAATGCCTGCTTGACTACGATAAATAATATGAACCTACAAACCCCCCAAGTCACGTTGATATTCGGCTAACTAAAAAGTTGAAACCCTCGATGTTGACCTAATTATGTATGCTATTCACGACATACATTTTTCTTATCGTCGTCACTCATAGTGAACCAGATGATTGAACCAGTTCATGTTAGACGTAATGTGGGTCAAGACTTTAGACAAATATTGTGCTGTGAGCAGCTTCGATTATGGACAATGGCACAACACTCTTTTGTTAGTAGTCATAGATACCGATGGTAAACAACTTCTAAGGTTTACTAATGGGGTGGTGGGGGGGAGGAGGGAGGGGGAGGAATGATCTGACAGAGCTGCAAGTCAGCTGTTGATTGAACATGAACTTATTCTACTTATATCAACCATGTTTTAAGAAAGCAGTGCCGTAGCGAGTTAAACTCGCGCCCGGGGCACAATACCTTTTAAATACCCTTTTGCGTCCCCCCTCCCATCCGAAAACCATTTAATATCATATGTAAAAAAAAAAACATGTGTCGCCCCTTTGTGAGAAGCGCCCGGGACATGGTGCCCCCATTGCACACCCCTCGCTACGCCTCTGTAAGAAAGTTGTTCTTACATTTTTTACTTGTTTTTTTTTTTACTTGTCGCTCTCTCTTGTTGTTTATGACTCCGAATTGTAAGAAATAAACTTCAATTAATTTAATATATAGGCTAGTGACACTTGGTGACAATCGCACTTATGTATATATTTTTAAACTGAGTACCTCATCCTTGCCATCCCCCCCACCAAGAGTCTCTATATCGATGTCATAGAGGACCGCATACCACTGTTTGACAAACCTCTGAACTGCACGTAAAGCGATTCGCATAATACATAACGATTCCCCCCCCCCCACACCAGTGGCAGAACGTATTCTAGTTTTGAATAGCAGCAACTCCTATTGGCTTCTATTGTGTTCCAGGGCGTCTGAGTTATTTAACTGCCCTGACCAGTAGAATCTGATCAAAGAAACCGTTTCACTCGAAGTCCGTGAAAAGATGACTGCGATGAGGCAGAGGTGACTAATGATTTGAACCCACGGCCTGAAGCAAACCACCCATGCTAACCACTAGATGATCACCGACCGGATCTTAAAATTACTTTGAGAGTAAAATGCATTCTCTAATGCTTAGAAGTTGTTTTTTTTTTTTACCTTAACGGTTAAAAAAAAATCTACAACCCGCATCTTTCGACCATTCTAGAGCCTGAACTTTGGCGTAAAGAAGACATCAGCTAATTTAAGATGATTATATATATATATATATTACAATGTTTCGAGATAACTACAATGTCAAAATTTAACGCTCAACAAAAGTAACATTTTGTGTTAATCTGTATGTTGTAAGCATGTAAACTTGTAAAGCAGCTGCTTCGTTGTTTGTTTGTTTTTTGGTGTGTTTTTTTTGTTTTTGTGGGGGGGGGGCACTAGCCATAGGTACGAAGCCTGCAGCAAATGTATATTGATTTTTCTTGGTGGGGGGGGGGATGGGGGAGGGCTTTGAAAAAAAAAACAAGTCCAGGCCACCGATTGCAAACATAGGGCATGGAATAATCTTTGTCAACCGTGTTCCCACTGAAATTCAACTATTTCTTTATTTTTATCCGGGACCCCCCCCCCCATGACTAACGCAAAGATTGCCATTCCTGGTGGTGGGTTGACTAAAAAGCAACGTATGTCTTACAGAATCTCAAAAATCATTCATAACATTTCTTTCAGAAAACACCATTTGACAAGTATGATAAGTAAAAAAAATAATATTAATGTTTTTTTTTTTAATATTTTTTTAATAAACAGTTAAAGCTTGACACATCACATTTTATTGAATTACAGCAAAATAAAAGCTCCAACAGGGGGGGCTCTCTTAGCAGTGGAGCCCGTTGGCAGTCTCCTGGCTTGCCTGTCTATCAGAACGCGTCTGTATATACATTATCTTATGCATATCTGTATGAGTGTATACTAGGGTGATAACAAAAAAAAATATTTTTATGAAACCACTTGCAATCGAGGAACTTTTATGTGTCATTTAAAAATATCAATCGGATTTTTGATTTTTTTAAAAAAAGTTCCCCCACCTCCCCCTTTTTCGGAAGAAAAAAGTGAAAAAATATATTTTTTTTTTAAAAAGGACAAGTTTTTTTTAGCTTAATTCAAAAGAGTAATAATAATAACTTATCAACTTTTATTAAACAGTAAGATACAGATCAGTTAGTTATATGTACAGAATGTACTAGAAATGTGTAAAACATATTGTTCATATGAACTTCAGATTCAAAAATTCAAATTTTCTCGATTTCGCATGAAGTTCCTCCATCAGTTTTACAGCACGTTCTTGCATTTTACCCTGATGAGTGAGGTAAACAGTTCATTGAAGGACGCTTTATTGTAGTGTTGCACATTGAATCAAGCATTTGCCCATTCATACCAGATGAAGTTGCAAGCAGGAGCGAGGATGTTGCGCCACTCTGGTATCAGAAATAATGCTATAATAGTATATATCGCATGTGAGTTCCATCTTGCCTAGTGTAAATTTGGTAGTTTCTTCCAGCTGATGCGAGGCCAACGTGAAGTTGTTTTGTAATGACGATATGCCTGACATAATTCATAAAAAGAACTTGAAATCATCTCGCCATCCAGGGTTCTCGCCTGTGCTAACATCATCTGTCACAACGAGGCGGTAATCAGCCTGAAGAGTGGCATAGTTTTGCGTTAATTTGTCAATGAAGGAATAGTTGAGTTCTGGTTTGCTCGTTGGCTCTTGAATAAGAAATTCATGACATGTTTCAGAAGGAGGTCGAGTACATGGTGCTGACAGTCAATATATTGTGGCTTCTGAAAGCCCTTGCTCAAGACATCACATTTAAGAGTACCGGGTTTTATTTCGGTTGTCATATTTTCAGCATAACTAGTTGATACTCTTCCCCTTGCACTCTTTTACCATCAAACTGGAGACAATAGGGTTCTTTGCTTTGAAGTTTTTGAACATTTTTGATTTTCATTTTCCGTCCTTCAGAGATTACTCGTTTCCAAATACCCGCCTGACTTGGAACCGGCACATCACGATCCTGTTCAGCAATGGTTGCAAGAACGTCATATGCTTTACTTGTGTAGAAATGTTGCTTTTCAATACTAGCAAACCCGCTGTTGTAGTGCTTGCGCTTTGGTATTTCGGTTTGCATTCAGAAGATGACGTGGAAGAATAGGTTGTCGAGTCGGGTGAAGAAGCAGAGGTTTCAGAATCCGAAGATTCTGAGACAGTGGTATGTGTTTGCGTAGGTTGTGAGACAGTTGTATGTGTTTGTGTAGGTTGTGAGACAGTTGTATGTGTTTGTGTAGGCTGTGAGACAGTTGTATGTGTTTGTGTAGGTTGCGATTAAGAAGAGCTGGCTTGAGATTGAGTTTTGGATAGTCGGATTCGTTTTCATGGGTGGATTGATTCTAAAGGGGCTTTTTTGACCATTGAATAACCAATCTTTCCTCCACTCTTAACTTGCCTCTGGTAGAGCTCTTTATCCTCCTTGCTTTTCCATTTTCCATTGACGTTGGTGACATCAAATAACTTAGAAAGTGTTGGAGTAAATTTATCAGACAGTTTCTTTTTGTTTTTGTCTTATAAATCAAACAGACAATTGATTTTCTTTCTGATTAGTGCGCTGGATAATTGTGGAAATTCTAGAATTTCCCTCAAGAGCAATTCTATATCCGTAATAATAATTTTGATTCGATCCAGTCGCCGTTTCTGGCTATTGAACAGAAAAGTGAAGTTTCCAAGAATTTGACGGTTTGTGGGCATCCATGTGAGATTGATTAGCTTTTCAACAGATGGAATTCTTGGATCCCTATTCTTTTTAGAAGATGAGGGTTGATGCCTTGTTTATAAACAAATGGAAAAACTGACTGGAATGTGCTTAAAAGCAGTCTAGAAAGTCATGTAAAAATTCAGTGTGAAATTGAAACTGATAGTCATACTGCGCAATATGTGAAAACAAAAATGAAAAGGTGGGGGAACTTTTTTCAATTAAAAAAAAAATAATGTTGCTACTGTCATCTACATACAATTGTTCCTCGAATGTAAAGGGTTTCATGTTGGTTACGAAAAATAATGAAAATTGTTATCACCCTAGTGTATACGCTTTCACCTGAAAGTTGTTTTTGTCAGAATGAAAAAAACAAAGTCCACTGGTCGGTGACTGTCGCGTCAGACAAAAGAACAACAACAAAAAATAAATAAACAATACTTACATTGTGTCTTAGCACAGGGAGGTAACACTTACATTGTGTCTTAGCACAGGGAGGTAACAAACAGGTCTTTTATGTCACTAGACACTTGAATTTTTCATTTCCTTCTTTTTTTTCTAATTTTAAATCTTCAGATTTAATTTGGAACGGGACAGTGGTGCATTGTATAAAACACAGAGACATAAATAAGCTGTTGTTTACATTTGTTACATAAACAGGCAAGTCGTCATTTGTTTATTCAAACGGGGCGGCCTTCTTGACTTACTTGACTTAATTCCTTGAACTCTTGCTATTACTCTCCGGCCCATTATGTTTTGTTTTGAGGGGCCTTTTCCCAGCCTTATGTGAGATTCACTATATATTTTTCTTTGATGCATAAATGATGTGTAATTTATTTTGTATTATATTTAAAAATTGCGTTTTTTTTTCTAAGATTTCAGAAAACATGGATCAATATTTCAATGTATAAAAATAACAATTTTAATAATTTGGTTTTCGGGTTAGGATTAGTTTGTTTTTTTTTAGATTAAGGTCCCCTGTTACTAATGTTTTTTAAGATGCGTTTTTTTTTAAATATGAGACATTTATATTTGTAAGCAGCAGCTACATACACCGCTATATTAATATATTTGTAAAATGAAAAGCTTTAGAAGCTTTTTTTAATGTTGAAAACTTGGTTAAATGTGTCTTTTAGGCCAAAATAGATTTTAGCCTAGCAGAGTTCTCATTTAATCGTATAGTTACTATTATTTTAATATTATTGAGATGAAATCGAACAGTAAATATGCACAGTAATCTTCTATTGAAAGAGAAGCCATTTATCCAGAACTTTTACTGGTCATACATTTTTCGGTAAAATTAAAATATGAAAAATTTGAATAATACTAAACTTTAGAATAAAAGACAGCACGGATATAGTGAACGTTCTTACCTATGAAAACATACTTGCGTCTTCGCACATAGAAATATTATGCAATTAGCCTATTGAACCGTACAGTTTTAATTTAAAATTTTGAAAGAGTCAACTACCAAGCGATGAGTGCAGATTTTGTTGACACCAATAAATTTACTAAGGTTTTAGGAACAAAATAATGTTTAAAAGTCAGAGGCATCTCTAAGACCTTGGGGGCCCAACCGATTCATTTTTGAGGGAAACCTCCCTGCCTCCCTTTTACAATCATTAAAACATACACACACACACACACACACACACTCCAGTCGGGAGATCTTAAAGTCCCGGGAACGTCTGCAATAACGACGCCATTTTTTTTTAATTCATCTTCTAAAGAAATATAGCTCTGTTCCACCCATTCCCTTCCCACTTCTCGTCGTTTATCCAGTGCGATCTTTAAGTTATTGATAGTTCTATCAATTATCGATACAAGGAAATAATTCCAGCTACTCGGTTCTTTCATTATCGATAGTGTTCATTGCATCCACACATCCGCACATTAATGATCACACACGCAAACACACGCTACAATTAGACAGTATCCGTGTGTGAGTCTGGGTGTGCATGTGTGTGTGTAGTGTATTCGTGGGTGTAAATTGTAACGAATCGAATCGTTATCGAATCCGCTGCCCAGCTCGAAACATTAACGGTGAAGAAAAAGAAATTTCGATCGCAGATGGGATGATTATAGTACAGTCGATTTAGATCTCTAGATAATATTAATACATACTGACAACATTGTGAGGACCTACTAAAAGTATCTAAAAGAGATTTAAAAAAAAACGAACACTAAATTTATCCAACAGTTGATACAGTTTATAGCAGAGGCGTACCTAGGGTGGGGGGAGGGGGTCCAAATTTGAAAGTCCCTCCGGGCCCCAGCTTGAGTGGGGGGCACCAAAAAAATTTAAATAAATAATAAGTACATTATCGCATGTTATGCTTTCGAATGTCAAAATGCAGGGACCCCATAGAGGTCAAGCCCCCCCCCGGGCCCCCAAATCCATAGGTTCGGCACTGGTTAGTAGGCAAACATTTTAGCGGCATATTAGAGTTGGTAGGCAAACAAGGTAGCGGCTAGAGTAGAGTTAGTAGGCCTACATGGTAGCGGCTAGAGTAGAGTTGGTAGGCAAACAAGGTAGCGGCTGGAGTAGAGTTGGTAGGCAAACAAGGTAGCGGCTGGAGTAGAGTTGGTAGGCAAACAAGGTAGCGGCTAGAGTAGAGTTGGTAGGCAAACAAGGTAGCGGCTAGAGTAGAGTTAGTAGGTATACATGGTAGCGGCTAGAGTAGAGTTGGTAGGAAAACAAGGTAGCGGCTAGAGTAGAGTTAGTAGGTATACATGGTAGCGGCTAGAGTAGAGTTAGTAGGCCTACATGGTAGCGGCTAGAGTAGAGTTAGTAGGCCTACATGGTAGCGGCTAGAGAAGAGTTAGTAGTCAAACAAGGTAGCGGCTAGAGTAGAGTTAGTAGGCCTACATGGTAGCGGCTAGAGTAGAGTTTGTAGGCAAACAAGGTAGCGGCTAGAGTAGAGTTGGTAGGCAAACAAGGTAGCGCCTAGAGTAGAGTTGGTAGGCAAACAAGGTAGCGGCTAGAGTAGAGTTAGTAGGCCTACATGGTAGCGGCTAGAGTAGAGTTAGTAGGCAAACAAGGTAGCGGCTAGAGTAGAGTTAGTAGGCCTACATGGTAGCGGCTAGAGTAGAGTTGGTAGGCAAACAAGGTAGCGGCTGGAGTAGAGTTGGTAGGCAAACAAGGTAGCGGCTGGAGTAGAGTTGGTAGGCAAACAAGGTAGCGGCTAGAGTAGAGTTGGTAGGCAAACAAGGTAGCGGCTAGAGTAGAGTTGGTAGGCAAACAAGGTAGCGGCTAGAGTAGAGTTAGTAGGCCTACATGGTAGCGGCTAGAGTAGAGTTAGTAGGCCTACATGGTAGCGGCTAGAGTAGAGTTAGTAGGCCTACATGGTAGCGGCTAGAGTAGAGTTGGTAGGCAAACAAGGTAGCGGCTAGAGTAGAGTTTGTAGGCAAACAAGGTAGCGGCTAGAGTAGAGTTGGTAGGCAAACAGGGTAGCGGCTAGAGTAGAGTTGGTAGGCAAACAAGGAAGCGGCTAGAGTAGAGTTGGTAGGCAAACAAGGTAGCGGCTAGAGTAGAGTTGGTAGGCCTACATGGTAGCGGATGGAGTAGAGTTGGTAGGCAAACAAGGTAGCGGCTAGAGTAGAGTTGGTAGGAAAACAAGGTAGCGGCTAGAGTAGAGTTGGTAGGCAAACAAGGTAGCGGCTAGAGTAGAGTTGGTAGGCAAACAGGGTAGCGGATGGAGTAGAGTTGGTAGGCAAACAAGGTAGCGGCTAGAGTAGAGTTGGTAGGCAAACAGGGTAGCGGCTAGAGTAGAGTTAGTAGGTATATATGGTAGCACCTATAGTAGACTTAGTAGGCCTATATGGTAGCGCTTATATTATACTTGGTAGGCCGATATGAAAGTGCCTGTAGTGGAGTTAGTGGAACTGTATGGTAGCGGCTAGAGTAGACTTAGTAGACATGTATAGTAGCGCCTAGAATAGATTAAGTTTTATAGCACTTACTTGGAGAATTTTGTGTTCATACTCCAGATGTATATGTTAACAGCAGAAAAAGAAAAATGTGTTAACAATTTCTTTTATCGTGCACAAATAATGTTAATCAAATCTGTTTTTGTAGCTACCAATGGAACCGTAACGTCAATAGGTTGGATATATTAATTTCATATTAATTCCAGTTTTTAGTACATTTTTTTAAAACTTTTGTTAAGAAATTATCACATTGAAAAGATAAGAGTGAAACAACACCAATAAATCATCTCAGTTAATAAATCATCACAGTTAATAAATCATCTCAGTTAATAAATCATCTCAGTTAATAAATCATCACAGTTAATAAATCATCACAGTTACTAAATCAACACAGTTATCCCATTGTAAATTGACTTCTCACTTCCTCGTTTCCTTTTTGTTTGTTATATCTGTGTTATAAACAAATGTGTAACATTATCACTGATAATGAATAAATCACAGAAGAATATTGAATACATCCACTATTCCACATTCTATACTATTGCTGTAACGTATTTATCTTTAGTATACTTTATTTCACCATGATCAACCCCCCCCCCTCCCTCCACTCTCACGCACGTTAACTCTTTAGTTCCTAGCAGACAGATACGACGTGTCAATACAAAATGAACTGACATTTTTTATTTTTTCAAGCAGTCCTGTCGGCTTGTTTCTGTGCAGTTTTAGCTACAACTTTCGTTTGTTGATATCAAGTTCCCAGCAATATCTATGGCGAGGGTTAGAATCAATACAAAGTTTCATTCAACATTAAAGAATTACTTATTTACTAATCACAGTCAAACAGGTTATAAAAAGAGAAATGAAAATGTATAGCTATGACTTTTCAATCTCATAGCTTTATAATTTTAAAATGACAGCAGTAGAATACAACCTATTTAAACCCAGCTTACGTTAAGTTCAGAAAAACTACAGTATTGATAACCATTCAGCTGCTGTTTTGTATGCCACCGCCTCAGTTTATGACTGAAAGACAATGTCATTGGTCACAATTGGATGGATACATTATATACAACTGCCTTCATTTAAATTTCTTAATTGATTGAATGCGATATGAAGATGTTACATATCATTGCAAATTAATAACGAATATTTTATTGTATAAAGGACAGTATTAGCCAATTTAAATCGGCCACTATATTGTATCTGAGAATATTAAAACTTTTCAAGAAATAGCTCCATTTTAACATAAAAAAGAAAGGTCACTTAATAAAAATAATTTTCTTAAAGTACTTTAAATGTTATTTAATCAAAGGTAAAATAGATTTATAATCATTGATGTGAACAAGCAAAAGAATTTTTGTTCAACCGTGTCAAACCCACATAAAACAAAATTAAATTTAGAACAAAACACAGTCAGAAAAACCACACACACACAAAATGTTAGGTTGATAATAAATTTTAATCATATTGCTATATCTAAATATGAACATTTAACATCTTAATATAAATATACAACATCCTTTATCTTATGAAATTTTAATTTTCAATTAAGACTACTTTATTGATTTTCCAAAAATATATTGCTACACTTGGGACACGGATAAATCCTGGCTGAGTTATTCATAACAATAAACGATCTTGCCATCGGTGCCGTAAAATTGGTTAACACAGTCAGTGCCAGCGCCCTCAGCATTGATGTTCAGACAGTCAACTCTGTTGGAAGTATGAAATAATTGAATTTACGGAAATCTAGTACACTGCTAATGGGAAAGTTTGGGAGGTGACCTTAGCTGCTATTCGTCTATAATATGCTGCCTAGCTTACCCTTATAATGAACCCGGCAACACAAATACTTTTAACAAATTGAATAAAATAATCCTACTAGAAAGAAATAAATGAAACATGTAACAAAGCTGCCTTACTTGCAAACGGCAGTGGGGAACTTGGTGCAGACATCGTCACAGTCAGCCACAGTAATGAATTTGGGTGTGGGATATTCTTCAGGGGCGCCCTGTGTCTGAAGCATAAGGCAGGCAAAAGCTGTCAGAGACAAACAAAGTGTCATTTGAATGGAGCAACACAATGATTTTAAGAAGTATAATATTTTATGCTCATCTCAATTCTATACATAGACTTAGATCCCTTTCCCATTCAGTAAACTTAAATTGTTATTTACAGACACCTTTCTGTGTGGAATGAAGGAGATACGTATCTTAATCTTAATCCTTCTTGTGCCGTTAGACGTCACATAGGGCTCTCAGCGTGTCACTCCAGCTCTGTCTGTTTTGAGCTAGCTTTTCTATTGTTTTTAGGCAGTCTATATTGGCATTTTTTGCCTCTTTGATTAGAGTTCTTTTCAGTGTTTCGCGAGGTCTTCCCCTTTTCCTTCTTCCTGTTGGCTTCCAGCTAAGCGATCATTTCACTATTCTTCTGTTGTCTCTCTGCATCACAAGTCCCACGAATTGTCATCTTCTTCTTTTGATCACGATTGAGATATAGAGCTGTCCTGCAATGTCTCTAATTTCTTTGTTAGTTTTAAAGTCGTTCCATTGAATTCCTAACATTTTCCGTAGGCATTTGTTTTCAAAGGAGATACGTATGCATGACAATAATATATATAATAGTAATGTGGGCTCTGCGTTAAATTGAAAGTAAAGAATTAATACAACAGTATTCCAGTTTAAAATACAATCATGAAAAAATCGGATCTGCCCGAAACCAAAAAATAACCTAGACTACCGATCAAGACTAAGGGGATCTAACTCTATGCAAAGGTTTTGCAGGTTACATCTAGTACTAAATATTTTTGAAAATGACACGCACTCGATAGCATCACATTAGCTTGTATTCTTCTTATGTTTAATCACCAGTCCGGGTCAAACAACTTGACAGGCTGTACACACAAACACGCCAGTTAACATTAAATTAGCTTCGGTTCTTCTTGTTTCTTATCACTAAACATAATTGTTTCATTGACGTAGACCAGAGTGGTGCACACATCCTTTTTACCCCTTGATGGCCACTTTGAAAGTTCTATTCTAATTAATCAAGGCAGCCGCCATAAAGTTTAGCGTAAAGAATTAAAACTATATGAACCGAAATTTAGTGCCAGCAAGTATATTAGCTCAGCATAGCGTTTGCTATGATCCAATCACCTTCAAACAAACAAACAAAAAAATAATAATAAATTTTATTATGACGAAAAGAAAATGGCATTCATCGTGAAATGGACATAAATCTAAAACTTACCCACAAAGACGAAAAAACCAATGCCAGTCATTGTGTAGGGCTAGTTGTTAAGTCAGATGCAGGATGCAGCTAAAGTGAGTCAGTATTGAGCAATGCGATAATGTGAGATTTTTAGAGACTTAAATAGAAGTACGAACACCATTGCCCCCATTTCAACAGTTTAGTTTTAGCATTTCATTATATTATTAATCAGAAAGCAATAAAACACCCAAGATAAAATAATGTTCGTAAGTAGGTTTTTTTTTATTACTAGGAGAGTACTAGCTTTATGGAAATTACATCTTATACTTAAATCATTTCACTTGCATATATTATCTTGATTTCTCGAGTGTTGCGTCACAGAAAGTGGCCACTTGGTATAATATTAATCTTACAATGTCATAAAAACGGTTGTAAGTTCCGTTATTGTTGTTGTTTTTTTTAATGCTTTCTACTTGATCATTTAAAGAATGGTAAGCGTAAAAAAAAATACTGTTAAGTACTGCAAGCATATTTAAATATAAGAATGTCATTCTTGAATATTATGAAATATTATTGAAAACAAAAACAATATAACCAATAGGCCTATATACTTGGACTTTAATTGCACTAAGATACTACATTTTTTTAAAAAGAAAAATTGCATAAGAAAGTCAGATAAAATATAGGTTATGATTTTAAATTATGCTGTGCGGTCATAAAAATCTTTGAAACAATTGAAAATATTTATGATAAAATATTACACTGTCATAAACCAAATATTTTTTTATTAAAAAGGAACCATAAAACACAGTCGGATAAAGATTTTATTTGACGACTACAACAATTTTATGTCATGTGAGTAGCTTCCCCTCGGACTGCATAAGTCTTGTTAACAAATACAAGTATGTTCACTGGCGGCGGAGCAGGGGGGGGGGGGCAGGGGGCAGCGGACCCCCCTAAAACTTTTTAGGCGGGGCGGCGACCCCCCTTGAATTTCCAATCTGCCCCCCCCTAAAATTTTAATTTTTTTAACTTTGTAATTCATTTTAGTTTATATGTATCATTTTCATTTCATAATTCATTTGATGTATTTCTTAAATTTAATATTTGAAAGAAATTATAATTAATTGACATTTTACAGTAATCACATTATTGAGAGTTGTTGTGGCATATTTTAAAATTAGTTGCAAGTACCCGGCTTTGCCCGGGTTTAAAATAATGTTTTCTGTTTATTTAAGAAGCGTAATTTGACGTTTAATTAAGATTTAAAATAAGACGCGTAAAAAAGGGTTTGTTTGCATGCAAATTGCAATAAAAGGGTACATTTACCTTAAAGCAATGTGATTTACAACATTTTTGGCAGTTCCTCTCTCTCCTCCCTCTCTCTCCCCTCCCTCTCTCTCCCTCTTTCCCTCCCTCCCACTCTCTCTCCCTCCCTCCCACTCTCTCTCCCTCCCTCCCTCTTTCCCTCCCTCCCTCTTTCCCTCCCTCCCTCTTTCCCACCCTCTCTCCCTCTCTCTCTCTCTCTCTCTTAGGCATGACTGTATCAAAAGATAACAATTCATATGGATGAAGGAATGGAATGTAATAATGTAGTAAGTAATGTGATATTTGGTTCCCCGTACCGATCATATTTATAGTAAGTTAGCTATGTGGGAGAGAAGCTCGTAAAACCTTAAATCGGGGTAAAAGTTTGCCAATTTTCATGTCTTTGATATCCAAAATAATTAATTACAATTAAAGTACCCATAGAGATGGAACGAAACCTGTTTAAGAACATTCCCCATGTAATTTTTGTGTACATATTGAAAAAAGACAGTTTGACAGTCTTTTTTGTAACTTTATAACGTAAATTATGTATTGATGATTTGGCCTGGGGGTGGCTCAAGCCCCCCCTTCCCCCCCCCCCGGTTGCGCCACTGCGTGTATCAAATTTCACGTTATTTGGTTGTCTGGATCTTGAGTTTTAAGGGAACAGACAGACAGATAGCAAATGGGTCTAATAAGTATAGAGAAGTATTGCCATCTACCGAATGACGGCAAATGTAATTTTTAAAGAAAATACAATTATTTATTATCTTTCATAAATTACTTTTTGTTTATTGAGTTTCCCGTTTCCGGTTTCATATTCATCATCATTCATGATAATTATCAGTAATTTTCTGATCTAATTTCACTATTAAATTTGTAAACAAACTGACATTACGAATCAGTTGACGACAGAAGTGCTCAATGTTCATTTTTATCTTTTTTAATATACTATTTTTTAATAATATCGATTAAATACTTGCTACAGAATTACTATAATATATTATAGAATTAAGGGGTTAAAATTTCGGTCATATTTTGGCTTGCCCCCCCTTAAAATATTTCGTTCCGCCGCCGGTGAGTATGTTCATTTAGTTTTTTGCTCTCTGTGTGAACGTTTTAAAATAAGTTTAGCTATAACTTAATTTTACATTCATTTGTTAAGATTGAACAATACGGTCTGAATTAGCTGCAGTGACCAGCTGGTTCTTGTTGTGCTCAGTATTTGTTACTTGGTTTATAGATGTGGTCAGAGATGGTTTGGGGGGCCATCAAACATACATCCGTGTTTATAGTAACAAATTTCCTTTCAAAAGCCGACATCTAATATTGTTAGAGTATATAACTGATGGCTGATAAATTGGCAGGTTCTTTCAATCAAAGCGCGCGATGTAAAGCACTCGACTGTCGACTGATGAGGGTCCTGTATTTGATCTACGATGAAAGGTTAGGGTGAAAATTTGCTCCATGTCTCGCGTAGTGCCACCATGACCATTGCACGATCAGCTGTTGGTGGTGATGAGAAAAAGACACTGCACAAAAAAAAATGTCGTCTTATAGTGGTTTGTATTAACTAAGAGATTAACATCCATCCTAACAGGGACATCAATCTCAGCACGGATTTCGTTTTTTTTTTAAATGTGTGTTTTTCTAAACCGAAAGTTTTCTAAGCAACATACCCTGCACTTCATTGTGCTCGAGATACGTTTGTCAATAAAGCCTGAGATTGAAAGTATTTAAAGACAGTTTGTGCAGGGCCGCCATCACACCCCAGGGGGGGCAGCCCCTGTCCTTTTGGGGAGGGGGCATCGGGTGAACTAATCCTTAAATACATAATCGTCTAACCCAGTGGTCGGCAAAGTGCGGCTCCGGGGCCGCATGTGGCTCTTTGGCTCCTTAAGTGCGGCTCTGGCATTTAGTTTTATTTAGTGCACTACTTATTTAGTATAATAAAATTTAGTGTAATAAAAGTTTACTAAACAAGCAGATTTGGCTCCCAATTTTTTTTTTAATTGATGAAATGTTTATATTTGGCTCTTTGGCTGATAAGTTTGCCGACCACTGGTCTAACCCGTGTGTCTCCCTCGTGTAGTTTTCATATCTGCGGTGTTTGCGTTGTAACTTTGTGTCTCCCTCGCAGGTAGTTTTCATATCGTGCGGTGTATGTGTTGTATTTCAAACGTTTCTTTGTTATTTCTGTTCATAATTCATGGCAATAAAGGCCACATGTTCTTTTCTATTGCAGTATTTCGTATATTTCTTTGTTATCCCTACTGTCTGATTTCGTTCAGCCAGCTTCAGCAGGCTTTTCCACTAGTTTTCTATAAAATGACATATTATATTATAATTGATGGGGGGGGGGGGTGGGTGGCGGGTGATTAGAGGGGTCCAAGTCGGTGGAGATAGTCAGGGCCCCAAGGTAAGCTGGTGACAGCCCTAGAGCTTGACACCACTTTAGTGTGGATAGTCAACATAAACGAGCTCCAGGATATAGTTTTAATAACCTGTAAACAAACGTGGGTGGATATTTGTGTCTACGTTACATCTTTACAAATTATATATACATAATATGGATTTTAAAAAAAGATGATGAATTAATTAATTTATGAGTTAGCTTTAAGTGAGTCAACCATATTAAGAGTAAATATAAAAATTTATGAATTAATCATAAAACTCATAATCAGCTAATGCATTACTAGATGCATACAAACGGTGGCGTCACTATGGGGGTTGCGGGGGAGGGGGTGCGGGTTAACACCAAAATGAACTGTTCTAAATTTCATAGCAGAAAAAAAAATAAGTATAGTCGGTTTTATAACCGATCATAGTTGAAAACATGAGCAGTAGCACTTGGTGTCACCATACAGAGCAGTAGCACAGGGTGTCACCATACAGAGCAGTAGCACTTGGTGTCACCATACAGAGCAGTAGCACAGAGTGTCACCATACAGAGCAGTAGCACAGGGTGTCACCATACAAAGCAGTAGCACAGGGTGTCACCATACAAAGCAGTAGCACCGAGTGTCACCATACAGAGCAGTAGCACAGGGTGTCACCATACAAAGCAGTAGCACAGAGTGTCATCATACAGAGCAGTAGCACAGAGTGTCACCATACAGAGCAGTAGCACAGGGTGTCACCATACAGAGCAGTAGCACATGGTGTCACCATACAGAGCAGTAGCACTTGGTGTCAGCATAAGAGCAGCAGCATAGGGTGTCACCATACAGAGCAGTAGCACTGGGTGTCACCATACAGAGCAGTAGCACAGGTTGTCACCAGATAGATCAGTAGCACAGGGTGTCACCATATAGAGCAGTAGCACAGAGTGTCACCATACAGAGCAGTAGCACAGGGTGTCACCATACAGAGCAGCAGCATAGGGTATCACCATACAGAGCAGTAGCACATGGTGTCACCATACAGAGCAGTAGCACTTGGTGTCACCATAAGAGCAGCAGCATAGGGTGTCACCATACAGAGCAGTAGCACTGGGTGTCACCATACAGAGCAGTAGCACAGGTTGTCACCAGATAGATCAGTAGCACAGGGTGTCACCATATAGAGCAGTAGCACAGGGTGCCACCACGCAGAGCGTCTGAAGCTTAGGTAAATGAATACACTTCAAAGCTGCTCGGATCAATCTGGAGTAGTTTTTTTGTTCTAAAAAAAAAGGGGGACGCATGCAGTCAGGTGGTTTCATGAAATTAGAGACGTAGTTTACAAACACAGTTTAATGAAAGTAGTTTGCATCTTTCTGAAATACAGTCAGTAGTACTGTCGTTTTTATCGTTAAAGTATTTTAAAGTAAATTCTCTAAGGTCTAGTGCAGGGAAATTCAAAATATGTACAATTGAACATGGTGGAAGTCTTGGGGGGGGGGGGGGGGGTGACACCCTGAATTTTCCGCACCGGGTGACACCAACCATAGTGTCGCCACTGCATACAAAAATGAATGTAAAAAATTAATGGGAGCTTTTGCTCTCCATAACAATTCGCTGCGGGAGAAAAAGTCGTCAGCTGCAAGTGATCTGTAACGATACAATGAAATACAACTAAAGGGAAATCACTGATTATGATTTTAACTTTCCGTTGATTTTTTGTCAACTCCCCTTTGTTATGCTACAGGGTGTACTCTTTATATAATGCTGTATACGAATTATTAGGGAGCGACCGATATGCCTTTTTACCGATAGTCCGATACAGATATTTTCCCCCAGCATTTTTACCGATACCGATACCGAAATTTTCTTTTTAGGGGCTGTCCATTATATATGTCAACAAATTTTTGGCGATTTTTACCTACCCCCCTCCCCCTTGTCAACAACTTGTCAAACTTCCAGAGACCCCCCCTATAAAATTACGTCAACATTTGATTACCCCCCCCCCCTAAAAAAAAGGTGGCTTCCAAAATGTTTGTGTGGCAAAATTAGTAGGAATATAGTTAGTTTAATTAAAATACTGAATGTTAAGCGAGTGTGTAACACAGAACTACAAACGCTGTTTAATTTTCCTATTTATTAAGTAATTATATTAAATTAAAAAAGTAACATTGTTGACGTCAACTTTTCTTGACCTCCCCCCTCCCCCTTGTCAACAATTGTCAAAAATGTTCTGACCCCCCCCCTCACCCTATTTTGTTAACGTAATTAATGGACATCCCCTTAAGCAACAACAGTGCCAAACACGTGTTTTTCTCGTGCTGTATGACGTATGTCAATCCATGTTCACATATTTTGTAACACTTCGCCCACGCGTGTCTTGTTTACCCCCCCCCCCCAAACTTCCCATCCCAAAAAAAAATACACACATATGTTCACTAATTGTATTATTCAAGGTCATACATTAGAATTAAGAAATGCCAATCTTATTGTTTCAAGGTCATATCTCTGATGTAATTTTATGTAGACGTGACAGTTTCTGTGTACGGGTTTTTTTTTTCCTTTTTTTTTTTAAATCTTGTCTGATCTGGTTATAGAATTGGGTTATTTACTGATTTTTTTTTTCTGTTGTGAAAAAAAACAATGTATCGGAGCCATAAAAAACTGCCGGTCCAATAGTTAACCCATAGTGCAAATATCGGTTCGACTATCGGTCGTTCCCTACAACAATCGGCCGATCCGATATTAACCGATAGTGCCAATATCGGTCCGATACCGATACCGATCCGATTATCGGTCGCTCCCTACAAATTATATATAATTACCAAAATAATTGTGTACACTTATACCAGCCTCCTCTGGGTGTCATTTTAACGTGTAAATGCATTTTAAAAGCTTGTTAGCTCTGAATTCGTAAGGCGTGACTCGACAATCAAAGGGCTATATTTCAGCTATTTCACTCGTTACTCAATTTATTCCAGTACGCGCACGGGCGGACATTTCAGACTTCGAGCGCAGAAGAAATATTTTTGGGCCCTTTAACAATAAGAAACACATTTCAAGGGCTTAAGATTGTACTCTGTGGCTCGGTGCGCCCGTCCTTATATCCGCCTATGAGTGTAAGCTATAATACTCGGAGAGAAGAAAGAGTCCGTTCTAAAATGAATTGGGAGAGTAAAATCAAGGCTAGAACAGTCCAAAAAAGTAGATAGTTGCCCATTGCTGTGTTGCTTCCAACGAGGAGGAAAAAGTGTTGATGGACCAATGAATCAATGAGCGTTGATTATCGTTGTTGTATCAACGAACTTTGTGCACTACTCGGTCATTCTGGGTGGGACAATTTGTAAATGTGGCCAGCTATTGTTACGATTAGGTTTTTTTTTTTTTTGGATCAAGTCCTCGGTGCAGTTACATGAGCAGTCTTCCAGTGTCTCTGTGGTGGTGAAGTTGATTTGTAGGTCGTGGATTCGAATCCTAGTAAGGTCAGCTACATGTATGTTGCGTTGCGCCTCCACGGTCAATGTGGCACTGACTGTGTAGAAAGGTTTCCATAAAACTGTTCTCATTGTGAGTTCGATAAATGATTAAAAATAAGTTTTATCCTGAAAGGTATATCGTAAGTAAAATCAGCAATAAAAAGCCGTAAGACTGAAATGAAATGTTTCCCAATCTACTTTAAGAATTAAATTGCCATCTGGCAACACACAAAAAAAGTTATAACTCTAGTAGGTCTATTGGTGTATTACGATACGTCGTCAATATTATCTTACCGTTTATATAAAACAATTATACAGCTATATTTTGCTTTGAGGAGGTTTACGGTATTTTTTTTATAGCTGAGGACAGCGGAGCGGGGCTGACGCGAGGGCTAGGTCATGGCTCTAAAGTAGTCTAAAGTATGGGTGGGGGGGGGGGGGAGTCTGGCGCCGTTATAAAATGTTATTTTTATTTATTTCAATTAGGTAAATGAGACCAGAGGGGTCGTTGTCATATTTTTTCAGGGGTCCCAGAATATCTGTCTGTGGCCCAGTGTGAAGTTATAACAGTGCTACCAGATATTTCCACC
Organism: Bulinus truncatus; assembly: GCA_021962125.1. Classification (NCBI taxonomy): domain Eukaryota; kingdom Metazoa; phylum Mollusca; class Gastropoda; family Planorbidae; genus Bulinus; species Bulinus truncatus. The sequence continues at coordinate 1,498,465 of JAGDYQ010000133.1, read as the reverse complement.
ATACATTTGCAAATATTAACGTAAATTAATGGCTTGGCTTATGTAGGTGAGTGTGTACAGAAACATGTCTTACCTCCCTTATCCCCATATGGTGGTGGATTTGAATAAAAGATTTTCATGTGTGCAGAGAAAAATTACGTCACTTTACCTAAAAAGACTACTGACTTGTTACACAGTTTGCATTTATTTAAACTATATATGTACCGTATGGGCGTTTAAAGTTGTCGCTGCCCAAAATGTTTTCAGAGACTGTGACATTAACGACTGACAATTCTAAAATTATACACTTGTATATATTTACACCTTCGGTTACGATGATGGCCCTATATGGACTTTATTTCAAAATTGCATATGGAAAGTAAATAAAACACATCATACTTCCGTTATTTTAGCACATTATTCTTAACCTAATATTGCATGGATACACCTCATGCCAGGTCCTCTGAATGAGTGACATCAAACACGGTTGAACCCATTACATCCAGCAATCGTGAAATATGTTTCCATCCCGATCATAGAAATGATTGATACAATCTGCCCCAGACGTACCATCTGCATTGACGTACAAACAATCCAACCTGTGAGTGGAAAAAAAATAATGTGTTTGAATTTATATGTTAAACAAGTTAAAACAAGAATGAATTAAGCAAACCAAAGTATACAAAAGAATGCATAAATAAAGTGCCTGTATTATTAACATAAAAAGTCAAAATAATTTTTTGCATACAGAATTATTGCTTTTTAAAGAAATTGTAGAGCAAGAATGGTGTGCACATGCAATAAAATCATTGTGTATATTAAGAGAACGTACATGTATTGTGTGTAGGCCTACATGTATTGTGTGTAGAGGTCTACATGTATTGTTTGTAGGCCTACATGTATTGTGTGGAGGCCTACATGTATTGTGTGTAGGCCTACATGTATTGTGTGTAGGCCTACATGTATTGTGTAGAGGTCTACATGTATTGTGTGTAGTCCTGCACGTACTGTGTGTAGTCCTGCACGTACTGTGTGAAGGCCTACATGTATTGTGTGGAGGCCTACACGTATTGTGTGGAGGCCTACATGTATTGTGTGTAGTCCTGCACGTATTGTGTGTAGTCCTCCATGTATTGTCTGTAATCCTGCACGTATTGTGTGGAGGCCTACATGTATTGTGTGGAGGCCTACATGTATTGTGTGTAGTCCTACATGTATTGTGTGTAGTCCTACATGTATTGTGTGTATGAACATGTATGAACGAAATATTGCAATGAAAGAGACATTCCCCGTCTTGTTTCTAAACTAAATACTGTTTAGGCGCTCCGTTGCAAAACAAAATTTAAAACAAAACAACAACATTTTCATGCCATTTTAATCATGGAGCAATCTTTTGATTACCAAAATATGCACTTGAAGCTAAAAAAGAAAAGAACAAAGGCTTTTTTACTTCACTAATATGGAGAGACTACTGTGTGTGAGTGTGTGTGTGTGTGTGTGCGTGTGTGTACGTGGACCTAGATTGAGTCTTTGTGTGTACATTGACCTAGATTGAGTCTTTGTGTGTACATGGACCTAGATTGAGTCTTTGTGTGTACACTGACCTAGATTAAGTCTTTGTGTGTACATGGACCTAGATTGAGTCTTTGTGTGTTCATGGACCTAGAATGAGTCTTTGTGTGTTCATGGACCTAGATTGAGTCTTTGTGTGTACATGGACCTAGAATGAGTCTTTGTGTGTACATGGACCTAGATTGAGTCTTTGTGTGTACATGAACCTAGATTGAGTCATTGTGTGTACACTGACCTAGATTGAGTCATTGTGTGTACATGGACCTAGAATGAGTCTTTGGGTATACATGGACCTAGATTGAGTCTCTGGGTGTACAATTGTATATGGACCTTGATTGATTCATTGTGTGTTCATGGACCTAAATTGAGTCATCGTGTGTTAACCCAAAATAAATAGTGATAGCGGAAACAGGTCAATATTTCTTCTCTATACTTAAAAAAAAACAACGTACTTAACTATTGCGATAATTTTTATCTTGTTTACAAACAAGCCAGATAAAAGGTTAACTTACTATTTATTAGTGACAAAAATAGAATGATGAAAGAGACAGAGGCGGATTTGACACGATGTTTTGGGTATGTGTAGGGGCAAGAGTCTTAAATGTAGGCTAGACAATATATCGCACTATATTGCTCTTATCGCAGCCGCAATTCCCCTTCCTAGTCCTTGGGCGGTTGTTCCAGTCATAACTCTTAAAAAACTCTGCCACGAATAGCAAAGAAACTTAAAGTAAAAAATAAATAAATAATAGAATGAGGTCGGAAATAAATCAGGAAACATTAAAGTGACTTTCTAAAATATATCTGAATGACAAAAAAAAAAACAGAAACGACGTTTTCTATTCAAACGGCAAAACTTGTTACTTTCTGTTTATCTTCATTTAGGTATGGGTTTCAATACAGTTGTGAACGTCTAATGGAGTAGTCAATACCAGATTCCTGATTTCAATTTTGTTCCCACCCGATAATGTTTAAAAAGATGACATAAATTGCCCATTAAGTTTACATATACAGCTGTCATCATTCTCAAGGATGCATATAAAACAGGAGATTGGTTAAATCAAAAAATAATGATGGTAAGGTTAGGGCTGCCGAAAGCTAATCTTGGGGCCCTCACAATAAGCATCTAATACGGCTCTCTGATTTCATACCACCCCCCCCCCTATACCCCAATAGCTAACTCATTTTATACCAGGCAAGTCATTTTATACCAGGCAAGTCATTTTATACAAGATTCCTGTACAGAGGTGGCTTTGGCGATTCTGTTGAATGCGCAGCCGCAGAGCACAAGGCGAGTGTAATTGACGGAGTAATTGTGCTGCGTTAATGGAAAGAGTTCCGTTAGGTACGAGTAAATGTTCCAAACCTAACATAAATACATAGTAATTAAACGTAACTATATAGAAGATATGTATTCAAGTAAAATGTCAACATCTGCAATGAGAAGAATTCGTGTAAATAATGTGCAGGCTTCATGACAAAGATGTTGTTGTTGTTGCAATTTAATTCGTTATTGTAAATGAAATTACATAGAACAGTTGGGGTTAAAAAAAAAAGTGCATTTTGAAAAACAGCTATGCTTCTTACGCAGGAAGTTTCCCTTGACAAGCCAATACAGACCATCAGATTGAGATAAAGTGGATTTCATCTGTTTCTTTAGCCAGGGCTATTATATAGGTGGACTTATGAAAGGTCCCGGTACTGACAGGGGCTCAAACTCGAGCCCTTTCGCCTAGCAGTCGAGCGCTCTATCACAGTGCCACCTCGTCCCTTATGCTCCGTTTAACGAATAAATTATCTACAGCACCTTGATACTTGATTATTTTTTTTTATTTTATTGTAAAGTGTGTTAAATTTATAGATGGGTGTAGAGTTATAGAGAGAGTAGAGAGAGAGATATAGAGGGGGGGGGGAGAAAGAGAGAAGGGGGGAGGAGAAGCGCTCAGTAAAGTATTAGATAACTATCCTTCATTTCTTTGTTTTCCTTCTTTTCAACCTAAGTGACGAACTACTTACTTGCAAACCAAATCAGGGAATCGTGGACAGACTTCATCACAGGGCCCAATAGTTCTGTACGTAGGAAGTTCAGCCTGGGCCTGAGGAGCACACCATGTGACAGAAACTAGGCAAGTCATAACTAGTTAAAAAAAAAACAATAATGACTTATTTGTCAGGTGCAAAGTACATATATTCTTACAGCCCCTCCGCCCTCCCCCTATGTCTGATCAACAAACATGATGTTACCTACTCAGTTATTCCACTCGGTTATTGCTACAATACTCATGACAGGGGATGGAATGGTCGTGTGGTAAAGCACAAGACTGTCGACCTGAGGGTCCCTGGTTCGATCTCCAGTGAGGACCAACGGATATTTCAGGGTCATGGCTCAAGTCCCCGATATATCTCCCCTGGTGCATCCATGGCCATTGCACTATCGGCTATGGTGGGGGATGAAAGAAGGACATCATAAAACCCTCCCATTAGTGGTTTATAGGATCTAAGAGATTTCATATCATCCTTACAGGGACTTCACAGACAATACTCATGAATACTTTCTTTGTAACATAAAAAAGCTGGAGGGGGAGGGGTCCCAACTGAATAGGAACATTCTATTTTTTCCCCAGTGTTTATTCACTACGATGGAGGGGTGGCATTAACAGTGTCATTTTGCTGGGCCTCGGGAAACGTGACACTTGAAGGGCCTAGGTAGAGTGTTGTTTTCCGGGACGTGTACAATTTAATACATAACGTAGTAGACCGGCCGTGTGTATCCCTTCCGCTTGCTCGGCTAAAAATAGTCTGGGGAATTCCAAAAGTCGAAATCTGAACACAACAAGGATTTCTTATTATATCGCAGGCAGCAGCCAGCTTCAGCAGGCTTTTCAACTAGTCATATATGACAAACGTTTAGTTTTTGTTACATAGGTGACAAACATATATATAGCGGAGGGGGGAGGAGGAAGGGGGGGGGCAAAGGCGGGAGACCTAACTGCCTCGTCTACATGATGACTGTGAGGTGGCAGTCTTTTAGCAGAGTTGAAATTTTTTTTTAAAAAAGGAAGTAATTTTTAAAATAAATACTAAAGTGATTGCACATTCTAATGAGGATATAAAGACATCGTCTCTTTCACGGGATTTCATTATAACGGGTTATCTTAATCAACCACACCTCCTTATTTGTGTTATTTTGTTATGATTGGGGGGGGGGTGTCAGTTTTCCAGCGAGAGTAATACGGTTATACTACAAGTGTCAAATGCTGGATGGAATTGTAGTCAATGTGTCATGTCATGAAGCTTCTATCCCATTAGATGCAGGGCCTGGGTCGGTCTGTCTGGTCGCCCCCCCCCCCTTCCAGCTGGATAAAACGAAAGGCCATTGTAAGGGTGATGCTACGATGATGCTCTTTACAAAAAGATTACCAGAACTAGTAAAAAAAAACAAACAACATACCATAATAAAATGAGAACTTTTAATAAGGTAAACTAAGTTTAGAACTGTCAGAATCACCCACAATAAACATCGTTTACATTGTTATTTAATGCCAGCAAGTGGTGGACAACCTACAAATAGCTGGTCCATTCCTTGAAGAGCCCTTCTAAAATCTAGGCCGTTACCTAGCCCCCCCCCCCCCCCACTGCGATTGGGACACCTGTAGGGCGATCTAAGAACTTGTCAGACAGTGGCCACGGGCTAAAATTATTTGAAAGTTTAGACTTGTTCATAGGGGGCCCCATTTTTTAAGATTACTAGGTACCCAAGAGATTAAATGTGTACAATTGTACATCCATTTTAACTTGTGACATTTATATCATTTAGTGGCGTAGCGAGGGTGGCAAGGATGACATCATGTCCCGTCGCTATTTACAAAGGGGCGCCAAATGATATATTTTACATATAATTATTATATGGTTTTTGAATGGAGAGCGGGGTGCGCTAAAAAAGGTTTTGTGCCCCGGGCGCGAGGTAAGCTCGCTACGCCACTGTTATCATTTCCGTTTCAAATACAAAATCATAAGTTAATGACTAAATAGAAACTACCTACCTAGAACAATGTTGAATAAGGCAGAGGCCATCTTTTGTAAACTTAAGCCACGTTTCTAAACTATGTTATTGTATTCTTAGCAGACACAACCAACTACTGTCCTAGATCTAATTAAGTAAAGTTAATTTATAGGACTGCACATATAGGTCGTCAACTCACAATACCGGAGACGGACTGGTTAATTCAGGTCGTGTGGTGGTTGTGGGAAAGGGTGTGGGGTCGGATGTAAACAAGCTGTACTTTCAAACCAAGTATTCTGCTGGGTGATTTATTTGCAGTTTTTATTGGGTTTTATTTTTTTTTTTAATATTTTTTTCTAGAACTTGATCGAATGGCTAGAAATTTCGGGATCCAAAGTAGCATTATAATTGTATCATTCATTCTTTAGCAGCTTAGGGACACAACGTATTAGCCAATATTTGTATCATGTGTTAATTTAAGTAAGTTTAGCAAATATGAATAAATAAACTGTGTATTCTCATTCAACATGTTATATGATTCTTAGCACCGGTAATAGCAAATCTGTACCCGGTCTTCGCATGGGTTTGGCCCCGTCCCACCTTCCCAGAGCTCCCCATACATCCCCCTTCCCCGAGCTCCCCATACATCCCACCGGTCCCCACCTCCTTCTACCATTATGCGAAGGTCTTAATAAATAACAATAATCAGCCTCCTGTGTAGTATAATTTTATAGGTGTTAGTTTTCTTCACAAATAATAGCAATGATGGATGCGCACCAATTATACTCTTGAACACGGAAGTGTGCACATCTCTGTCCTACGTTCTGTGATAATTTGGAAGGAAACTATAAATATACTATTGAACCAGGCCCGTAGGATCATCCTAAGCTATTTTAAGCTTAAAAGAAAATGAATAGCACAAGACAGATATCAATGGTTAAAGAATCAGACGTCATTCAAAAGGTGTTTAAAAAAGACGTTGTCATGAAACAAACAAGGGGGGGGGGTGAGTGTTACTGTCACAATGGCTACAGTGGTTATCGTTACAGAACGGTGGGGCAAACAACGATCTACTCAAATATGACATAATGAAACAAAACACTATGAATCACCAGTGATAGAAACAATGACAATTTATCATTCATCAAAACTCAAGTTCAGAATAAAGTCTTATTGGTCCTGTTGCCAGACTTACCAATTCTTATCTTATCTAGAAACAATATCTAGCCCTAATTGTTTGCCTAAAGTGTGTTTCTGACAAATCGTTCCGCCTTCAGGCATTAATAATTATGATACTTGAGTGTTTCAGATTTAATTTAGTTGATGCCATAAAATGGATGGCAATATTTTCTATCAAACTCTGAATCTCCAATTGATGTCTGGCCAGCCACGAAACTGCACATGGTTGAAACTTTGTGACCACCACAGAAAATACTTTATGAAGTATGTTTATTGCATGCAGCATAAGTTTATGACAATACTTTATGAAGCATATGCTTATCAACCATGTATGTTGTATTGCATGCAGCACAAGTTTATGACAATACTTTATAATTTATGTTTATCAACCATGTATGTTGGATTGCATGCAGCTCAAATTTATGACAATACTTAATATGTTCATCAACTCTTGGCAGCACTTTAATTTTAAGACTAAGAGCAAGTTCCTAATTTCAAAATTTTAATGATTTAGAAAACTTTAAAACTGTGGTTGGATGCAGTTTGAACACTAATGGTATAACATTACGATTTCATTCTTTTGAAAGATTAATATTCACAATGCAATTATTGACAATGTACTAATAACTAATACAACAATGGAGTATGTCAGCAATTGGCTCTTGTCAACTTTTAATTTTTGACAATAGCAAAAAGCAGACAGGTGGATAGTACATTTGAGTTGCACGATGTTCAAATTTTATTTTTCAAAGTAATTATAAAAAACACAAAAATAATGCTATTTATTGCTGCTCTTACTATTTAGTGTTTTTTTTTAATTTCCTTAACCAATATGGTCATTGGGGGAATAAATAAACACATCGACAGATGTGCTTTCTAACGTCCTTTCTTGGTGGCACCCATCTTCTCTCCAAGTCAGAGGCGAATATTTTTGGCTTTACCAGGGATTGAACGCTGTAGCCTTTGCAAGTGATTTGAGTACAAAATCGACTTTGCTATCTAGCTGCATTGTTTAGTTTTTGCTAAATAATACAGTTGACATGTTATTTGGAAATGTTTAGTTTTACTTCAGGTATAAGTTAAAAATTTTTCTGAAACTGAGAGTCAATGTAACTAAGAATTTAAATACCACAGAAAGGAAAAAAAAAATTAGGAAGTTCTAATAATATGACTCATGAAAAGAAAGACAACTAAATAAACTTGTGGACTATTAAGTGTAACTAAGAGTTAGACATCCATTTGATTAATTTAGGGGTACGGTTGACCCTTAGTACCTGGCAGACCCAACGACAAGGAAAAAAATGTAATCCTTCTCTAGGCCCAACCTATTTAGTTTAGAAAAATTCTGATTAGTGTCAGGAAATCATCTTAAACTATGTGACCTGATAGACAGCTGCACTAAGTATTATGCCATACAGGTGGTCTGGATAAGTTAACAATCACTACATTATAAAAAAAATGCTAAGGCTCTCTGCATAAATAATCAATACCATTTTAATAACTTCAAAGAAAATTAAAACATTTTCTCAAGTGTAAGAACCAAAACACAAGCACAGATGAATGACATGAACTGATGAATGCTATAAACTTATGAATGACATGAACCTGTGAATGACATGAAATATTAATCACACTCCATCATAGGGTCCATATGAATATCACTTTCACTAGACGTATGACCTAATGTTGCTGCAGAATGGCTGTGATGTCCTACCAAGTCTGAGGTCTGTCGAACTAATGTACAAGAATGATGAGTATCTCCAGATGTTGACAGAGTGACACAAGATTTATTTGTACACATTCCTATGCCTGTGACAATGTCATCAACACAGTCTGATGTTGTCACTATTTCAGAAATGACTAAATCACTGGGGTTTGGACTGTTGCTGTAATGTGACACAGCTATCTCCTCAGCGCCAATGAAACCGTGTCTAGTGTCATCTATAAAAGTGTGTCCCAGCTCTTTAGGCTCATAGCTGGAAATACAAGCGTCAGAGACGTAGTCAGTAGCAGTTATTTCCTGTTCTTGTGGCGGGAAGCTGCTAGACTGAGACAACTCTTGACCACTGTAATCAGAAGCATGTATGATCTCTTCATGATGAGAGTAGCAGGCAGGAGTTATCTGTCCTGAGTAGTCTACATGGGGAGAAACACAACTGGCATGAGTCACTTCTTCATGGTCCAGTATGTCTGTGGTGTAAACAATGTCTCCGGTGTTGTCTGTATGTTGATAGATTTCAGACATAACCACAAGCTCATCTTGCTTTTCATCCAAAGTCTCATCATGCAGTTCTGTGAATCAGGCAAAAACATTAAAACAAACAAGTAAAATTTATCTAAATAAATTAGAGCTATTTCTTAAATAACATGACGTATGAATTCTATTTTGATAAAAAAAAAAAAAATGTATCTTTAATTGTCAGCATGTACTAGAGTTATAAACAATGACACTTATAAAAATGGCTCTTTAGGAGAAGTATATAATTTATTTCTAACAAAGTTAATAGTACATTTAGCAATTTATAAGAGACATGACAGGATATTGTTAGTATTTTTACATTCATTTAAACTTCCAGCAACAGAAAATCAACACACCTTCAGAATTTAATAAGACGTGTGATAGAGATAAACTGGCTGTATCATTAACAGTTTGGCTGATTGACTGACTGGATACTGTGACTGGACAATCACTCAGAGTATGCTGGAACATAGGCTCTGACAGATAGAAACAAATTTTTAAGTAGAAAATTTTATTAACAATAAGTAGACATAGAAATATACATATTAATTTAACCATCATTATTATTTTGACTTATCATTCCCTGATATATAAGCATTTAATATTTTGTGTGCCTGTCTATAAGTGATGGATAGATTTTGGAAATATAGGAAAATTGTTGACTTTGATTAAATTTTGGTAATTTTTGCATCAGTTAATAGCATTTTTATCAAAACAAAACAAAGTTAACTACACCAATCCGGCCCCCAGGAAATGCAACTGATACAAAACAGTAAAATTGGTGATGTCTGATACAAAACGATTAAAAAAAACTATTGTTTTTAACCATATTTATCATACTCTGGTGTAAGACATTTGACAATGCTTATGAAAAACTTTTATTAAAATGTTAAGTACATTTTTTTTTAATTTCTGAATCCACCCCTCACTAATAGAAAATGCATTCAATATTTTCAATCAAATCAAAAGAACCATTTTTTAAAATTATAAACTATCGTCACCCATCATTTATTTACGTGTGTGTGTGAAGTACCTGTAAGGATAAGATCAAATCTCTTAGATCTTATGAACCACTAATGGGACAATTTTTATGGTGCCCCTTCTTTCATTCCCATCATAGCCGATAGTGCAGTAGCCAAGGAGGCACCACAGGAGATAAGCTGGAACTTTAATATGACCTGAAATATCCATTGGTCTTCACCGGAGATTGAACCAGGGACCATCAGGTAAACATTCAAGCATTTTACCACACAACCATTGTTTATTTATAACAGACTTCATTTTTTAAGTTTTTAAACCACTATTTTAATTTATATTTTTTACCATTTGAAATATATATTGTTTTAACTTTAACAGTATTCTAAAAACTCTGAGATAAAACTGATGTTTATCCAGAGTTAAATTAGCATGTATCGAACATCAATATTAATCTTAATAATGGTGTACTTAAATTTTAGCTTTAAGAAACTTTTGTACTTTACTGTTAAATTTTTTATTTAGATGAAATTTTAAAAAAAAGATGCAAAAAAAACAACAACCCAATGATCTAACAACATATAAAGATCACATAAAAACAAAACTCACCTTGATAAGTATTATTGAGCACCAACACCTGAGGAGAATTAGAGAGATGATCTGATTTCTGTGTAGTTGAGCCACCTTTGATACTAACACCAGGTTCCTTTTTTACTTCCTGCACCATGTCTTCTTTTATGTCCTGCTTGAAACTGTTTCGAATCTCATCCTCCAGGTGATGTCGTATCAGATGTTGACGCCTACTACCACTTTGAGTAAATTTTTTGCCACAGATATCACACTCAAATGGCTTATCTCCTAAAATAAGGGTTTAAAAAAAATGTATTACATGTATATTGTTAAATGCCTTTTACAATAGTTCTGAATATCTAGTTGATTCAAGATTTTTTTTAATACACCTATTTCTACATGATTTCCAGCAACACTGTTATTGTCTGTTATGGTCTAACACATTTAGAAAATTGCGGCATTCCATCACCCTCACCGTGATATGAAAATGAGATCATAACCACAAACCAGGTAAAATTATGTAAAACTTCTTCTAAAGCTACAAAATATTTACTAGAGTAGTGGTTCTCAAAGTGTGGCTTCAAATGAATTATAAATGTAAATAGATGCAAAGAGAAAACAAATTTAGTGATAGCCACAGTGTTGGAGATTGGCCTTAGTATACAGAGACGAAATAAAGATCCACCAGCACAAATGCTGTCACCATAAATGGAACTCGGCTAAAAGAAGTGTAATCCTTCATCCTTTATTCAGGGCCCTAAGCTAAATAACTGTTGGGCCAATCTGAGCATGAGGTCTACAGAAATTACCTTAGATTATTTAAAAAGAGTCCAAATGGCCCAGACATAACAGGCTGGATTCTTTTTACAAAAGAAGTTAGCTATTACAGTTTAGTTCAATTTCAATATTAAATTGAGCTTTCTGATTTCTTGAAAGATAAGCTAGTTTACCTAAAAAGTGATTATATGCAGAATTCAAAGATTATGGATAACCTCGATTTTTTACAGGTTACGTCAAATGTGAAGTCGATAAGAGCAGCACTATTGCTTTTTATATAGTCAAAATTGAGCCACATCATAGTCAATTCATCAAGATTTAGTTAACAAAATTAAATGAATGATAGAAAATATGTTAAAAAAATCGCTCATCAAGAGCTGCACAAAACACTTTGAAGAACCACCATTACTATTAAGCATAGTGGGACAGATAGCTGAGTAGCGTAGATGCTCAGCTGTTGACCTGACGGTCCTGGAATCTATCCTCTGTGAGAACCAATGGAAATTTTCCAGGTCATGGTGAAAGTATGTTAATGTCCCACAAGTCCACCCAGCTTTAAATGGTACCTGACTTAAGTTGGTGAAGTAAAGGCGGCTAACCAAACAATCCCTTCATATCCCAAGCTAAGGGAATTATTACTTTACTGTATAGTATAAATGATCTTGGTCAGGGATGTGGAGCACTGTTCAATAATCTTAACAAAATATAATATTTTTCTGCTCTGATAGATGAATCCTTCATCTTCAAAGAGTTGTACATCATTTTTTAATAGATAACATTTACTTAAGTATAAAGCTGATTAAAAACATACCTGAATGGATTAATTTATGCTTCTTAAGACTTGAATGTTCAGTAAATCGTCTATTACAATTCCGCACATCACAAACAAATGGCTGTTCACCTAAGGAAATAGAAGACTTTTTGTTTACTACTATTTCTGTTATCTTTTGTAGATGTACATTTATTAAAGGTCTAGGGTGCATTAAAAAATTACGAATTTTACCAAGAGTAATGTATTATTTATTAGTCAAGGAATTTCACCAGAATATATCAAAACAAGAAATAGTAAACATGTTAAATACCCTCAATAAACCTAAATCTATTGTTTACATGAACATTTTTAAATCTGTGGAGAATCAAAGTATTACTACATAAAATGTCTATTTATATTAGCTAGAACCAAAAATTTCATGTTGATTAAAATATATTTCCAACTTCAAAGTACTTCTACTGTTTTGACAATAAAAGAAAAAAATTAATGCTACACACGTTTATTCACCTTATAAGATATTTAATTGTTCACATCTGCACTTTCATGGTTAATTAATTAACTACAGAAATTGCTTTATGAAAAACCAATACATGTAGTTTTAAATTTAGAAAAATATATTTGAAGCATTTTAGACAAAAAAAGGATTTAAAAGTAGATATCATTTAAAATGTTTTGAAGGCCCTTTGACAATGACCTGTATGAATCCTTTGGTGATTTTTCAAGTTGCCAGCAGTGGTAAATGTTTTTCCACAGTCCTGATGGTCACATTTAAATGGACGCACTCCTGTGTGAGTTAAGAGATGTACATTGAGACGCTGAGCAGTGAAAAATGTTTTACCGCATGATTCATCTGGGCACTTATACTGTCGATTGTTTCTAAATAAGTGAGAAAATAAACATGATAAATGCCTATGAATTGAATGTAAAATATGATTTGCTAGGTCTTTAAACAAAATCAATGAAAAAAAAAACACCATTTTACATAGAGCATATTAGATGAACGATAATGACATATTGTAATTATCTCTAAAAATGGTTATTAATACAAGTCTTACGTGTGAGTGAGCTCATGGTATTTTAAATGATTCACCCAAGCAAACTTTCTGTTACATCCTTCAAAAGAGCATACTAAAGCTCTAGGCCCAGAGACTACATTACTTAAATATTCTTTATTTACAGCTGTAGATGAATCACCAACAGTTTTTGCAGTTTTTTTATCCTTGCATTTTCCTTAAAATACAGCAAGCAAATCAATTATACAGTTAAAAAAAAAAATTGAAAATTAATTTGATAAAATTAACTCACATTTCAAGATACATTCAAATGTGGGCCTACAATGACCATTGAAACATTTTTTCGGTTCATAAAACTAATTATATACATTTAGATGTATTTAAAAAATTATTTGTTAATAGCTGAATGATGCCAATTTTTATACTGCATAAAAATTATTAGAAAAAAGGGTAACAGAATAAGACCTGATAGAGGTTCTGAAATTCTGCCTGTTTATGCATCTAAAAGCTTGATAGTAACATAAAGCACTAATAAAGGTTTTAAGTGGATAAGCCGAATTCTAAGTAATAAATTACCATCAGAAAAGATTCAATGTTTTGATTAAGATTTAAAAAATATAATAGTCTTTATAAATTTAGGACATTCAAACTTAAAACTTGACTGGTAAGCAATTCCATGTCATTATCAAAAACTTAGTTGTGCAAAGAAATCTTTCAGCTTTTTCACAGACTTTAACTGTTGAGCATTTTTTTTTTTTTTAGGTTTACATACGATACTTTTTTCAGAAAGCATAATTGGCGCTGCATATAACTGATACAGCTTTTGAATAACACTGAAGTAAGAAAATAATAATTTACAATCTAGAAATTGTAACCATGAAGAAGATATCAAAGATTGAATTGTAATGTTTTATGAATAAATGTTTGTTCAAAAACAAACTTAATAACTTGAAATGGTCATAAACACAATGCTTTTAAGACAAACTGGGTATTGAGTGATCTTAGTGGGCAAAGATGTCAACAAACCGTGTTAATTTAGGAAAAATGCCATTTAAAAAAATAAAAAAAACTTACTCTCTTTTTTAGGTTGTTTATTTAACCTTTTGTCTTTACTTCTTGTTGTTTGGATTTGCTTGGATTGTGCATTTTCTTCAGCCAACTGTTTCACTATGTCCAGTTGAGTTGACGCTATTAAATTTGCTGTGGCAATGGCATGAACTTGTTCAAAACTTGGCACCAATGACTGTAATATAGATTATTTTTTTAGAAATCTAGCATTTAAAGCAAAATTTTTGGGGTCAAAATGTACAAAACAACCACTAACCTCTTTATTTTCAGACATTCCATCCTTTGCAAACCCATTTTTAGAATGTGAAGTTCCTAAGATAACATTGGCCAGCAATGAGTCTTTTCCTGGAACATTAGTAAGAACTAGAAATGGTGCATTTAATGAGGAATCATTTTTCTGAGGAAAAGAAAACATAAAAAGATTTACATCACTGTAACAGATAGGAAATTCATGAACATTTCTATTCAATAAATGCAATTAAAAAAATGTACTATTTAGTGCGCAATATGAAATATAATAAAAATAACTAGCCTCATTTCCTTGATTTTGTATAGCAAAAAGAGATGCAAGTGCTGTTAAAACAGCATTGTTATCTCCAAATGTGGATGTTTTTATTAGATCTGAGTTGATTTCATCCATTTTACTGTGTAAATGAAAAGCTCTGAAATGTGCTATCCTCCATCAAATGTCATACAGCCACCTTTTATTGAGAAAAAAAAAAAAGAGACTGATGAAGTGGTCATGCCACTAAATACTAAAACAATACAAAAGCACATGTATTATGCTTTCATACTGCATTTTGAATAGAAATTTACACATTAGCAAAACAGTCTGCTAAAATCTGCTAATATTAAAACTATTAAAAACAATATTGTGCGATTTTTTTTATATATATATATATAAAGTATACATGAAAATATACAAAAGCAATCAAGTTCTTTAGTGAAAATAATTATTACAGCTAAGTCATTATCGATGTCTTTATATTAGAATATACATATTGATGTCTTTATATTAGAACATACATATATAAAAAGTCTACAAATTATGTCATCTATGATATCTGAAGTGTTACTGACTATCAAATTACCAATTTCATGTGTGTTTTTTATAATGAAAAAGAAAGGGCTCATTTAAAGATGTAGTTATTTTTTCCTTTTCAAATTATTCATTCTTTTTAATGCATAGATAACCATAAGCTTGATGCAGTGCAGTTAGGGGTTGTCGGTTTTTAAAAACCGGCGGCGAAAAACCGGTTTTTCGACGAATCTCGAAGCATTCGACAACCGGTTTTTTGGGCTTTAAAAAGTCGGTTTTAGCCTAGCACTTAACAATTAGAAAAAAATGTTGTTACATTCAGATAAACTGCAGAGAAATCTGGGAAACTTTGACTTTCCAATGAACTCCCACGTCAGTCTGACCCGTGTACTTGGTCATTGTTAGAAAGTAATTGTTGAGCGATACAAGAGAGAAGGCATGACCAGTGGTTCAGGGTTAACTTGAGGGGGAGGGGAGGGTAAATACACATAGAGAGATTTATTGTATCCGTTTTTTCCTCGACCTGGAAAGAGGGCTAAACTCAGGTCGTTTACTAATTCCACAGAAAAACCGATTTTTTTAGCGCAAGAATTTAGTGTTTACTTGCGTAAAGTACACAACTTGAAACTGGCATATCACTGAGACGGGAGAGGGGATTGGTATTTTCTTAGTTCGTTACTAAACAATAGACAGAGGCTATTTTTTTCAAGTTGACTAAATTTATATTCGTCATCCAACACCTTCACCACCGCCAACCCCTCTAACCTAAACAAGGCAGGACCGTCGTACAGCCGCTGTAATGACTGGTGTAACTGATATATCCCAGGGATGGGAGTGGGGTAGGTGGGGAGATAATTGTATGAAGGGAGGGTCGAGGAGTAAATTTAGAGTTCAGTGGAGAAATTTTTTTAAATGGACATTCAATGTGGCCGTGGCCCGTGGGTCCATAGAGGTACAGAGGTGTTTGTGTACTGTGTCACATATATAGATAACATTAGAAACTTAGAGGATGTGAGAGAGAAAGAGAGAGAGAGAGAGGAAGGGAGGGGGGGGGAGAGAGAAAAAGACAAAGATAATACCAAGAGTAAAAAAAGAACCGTAATATCTATAGACTATATATAAATAAGTACTATACATGTACTGAGGTCTACATCACAACGGCTGATTCTGAACTTGTCTGTGAGCGGCAAACCAAACCTCGTGTCTTTGACAGCCACGTATATTTATAGCTTAATATGAATGAAACACGGGAAATAATTAAGTCTCATTCGTAACTGCCAAACAAAGTTTAGCATTTCAAAGGCCATGATAGAAATATAAGTCAATATGCAATTTAAAGGAATATTAATATATGTACCCAGTAGGCAGTAGTAATATTTTTACTGTCATATTGATAATTTTTTCTTTTATCTATTATTTTACTTTAAAAAATTGGTTGACATAATTACATTAAACTTTATTCATTTTCATGCCCGTCAATTAAATACGGCATACATTGAAAACAACTACTGCTAGAATGCTTTAAAAATCGTTTATTTCACTTATTTTATTGTAAAACCGAAAACTGGTTTTCGCCGTTTTTTTGAGAAATTGACCTTTGACAACCGGTTTTTTTAAAAGTCGGTTTTTGTATAACCCCTAAGTGCAGTCTTAAATGAATCACAGGCCCCTTGGGCAAACATACTGGGGTCCTATGATAGCCACCCAAAATACAATATACCATTAGATGGTAAGTAGCTTGGGTATCCTTTAATTCACCAGGCCCTTGCATTTGGTTGGCATGGCTTGATGTAAATATACATACACCGTGGTACATGATGAATTCAATAACACTTTTTTTTTAAGCCCAGATTAAAAATGTCCTTATCTTGTAACTTGAAAATCCTAGTAAAATGTAGCCCAATTCATGGAGATTAGTGCAAACATTATTTTGGAAACATCAGTGTCAGCCTTAATGGTGGCAACTGATGGTGCTATGCTAAGCCCTGTGCCTGTTAATAGACCATGATAGAAATTTTCTTTCTTTAGCTGCCACAAAAAAAAATAGCTCTTAAAGCAGCATGCAGCACTTCTTTGGTTTAGTGTGACCCCAAAGGCATTTTAAATTATCTTTTTTATATTGTTTAAAACAAATTCATTGAATCTTGTTTGACTGATTAATTCTTATATTTTGTTACCAATAATTAATGCTAATTGTTTTTGTTTTATGTATAGGTATGGGATTTTTTTTTTCTATGATAAGTTTATCAGCTTGAACACAACATTCTAGAGTGGATTAAGTTTTGGATCCAAATATTATTTGTCCCATCGCATTAGTACCATCAGTAAAAAATGTGGAACAAATATGGGATATGAAATTATGTACAGAATTTAGTGACAAAGTTAACCATTTTTGTCCACTATATAACTGCTAGGTAAGTGTGAAGGGAGAATAACTGTTAACATACAGTATCGATGTTAGAAATCCTTTTGAAAAAGTTAAGACCAGGTTTGAATTGTCTATAAGTTTTTAAGAGTGACGGATTGTCTGTAATAAAATAGAGAAACCAAGGTCTCATTGGTGGTTTTTAAAACTAGAAGAAAATTACACCTTATAGACAATGTTATTTAATATTTTTGTGGAACTCCTAAATCCTATCATATAATCAAAAAAAAAAAAAAAGAAAAGGAAAAATTACCCATGAATCCTAGTTTACTTTAGTCATTCTAGTAGTCAATTTAGCTTTACTGAGAAATTTTATTTTTACAAAACTGTTTTCAAGTGTTGGAAGCTTTCTGTGAATGATTTCTGAAAGGAGATGGTTATTTTTAAATCATTTCTTCAACAAAAAATAAAACATTAACATCAAAGAAGATGAGTTAAAAGAATACAAGCTAAAAACTTTGAAGAATCAAGCAGATTTTAAGCACAGGTTTGAAGATTTGGAAAGTTTTAAATTTACCTATGCATGTTTTATGAAACTGTTCATTTTCAATATTGGCGAAGATGGATTCAAAATTTCTGATAAAAGACTTCTTGAAACATTGGCTAAAGAATTGGACTTTTTAAATAGATAAAATAGATGATACATTAAATTTCAGAAACTTGTGTCAAAATCTTAAATAAACACACTTCAATAGATTATACTGCTAATTTTGGTTTGATTGTTTACTAAGAAATATGCCGCTGGCGATTCTGAAAAAAATCATATAACCCATGTTACCGTTATAAAGTAAAAAAAATTGAAATGTCGAATTTAGCTATAAAATGCTTGCCCACCTCTGGTATAAATTATATACTGTAGACATAGTATATGTGCAAAGGTAAAAAGCAGTATTTTTTCATGTACTTAACATTTCAGTCTGAAATTTAACACTTTTCAATATTCATAATAGGTTTTCTTACAATGTTTTTTTAAGTAAAAAAAATGTATGCTGAATGTCAGAAATAGAGCATATTTCATTACCATTCTGGGACTTCTCAATCATTCTAGAATGTGAGGACAAGAGAGGCTAATCTGGGACATGTCCCAGGTAAACCAAGCATTTGGTCACTATCATATGGTTCATTTTGAGAAATTTTTACTGAAAGACTAAAGACCAATATTGCTCATGTCATAAATTTACTGTTAGGAGAGTTTTTCAATGAAGTTAAAATCGGCAGCTACTAATTGATACTCCCAGCTATTTAATCCCTCCCTCTCTGATGGCATATTAACCTAAATCATTATTAAAGACTTGTAATTCATGGTGCAGAACTAGTTGTCTCTAGTCTAAGTAGTACTAGTTGTATTGAAAGTATGAGTATTGTAATACAAGCCTTTTGATTTTTCTGATTAATTCTGATATTGAATATTCTATTAAGTTTTGAACATTTCAGTACAGTATCATTGTTAATTTAAAGAAACAGAAAAAATGCCTTAAAAATTAAGGCCATAGTTCCCAAACTATAAGAAAAAAAAACACCCATGACAGACATGAGATCTGACAAGAATTATCCGCATTTTGCCAGTCAGCTAAATAGTTTATTAAGTTACAAAAATCTGTATTCATTTTTAGTTACACATAATAATCATAACAGCTTACTTTTATTTACAATATAAAGTACATTAATTTTGTAGGAGATATTTCCCCCTTATCAGATAGTACTATTTAGTACTAAATGTTCCTTAACGAAATGCATTCATTAGTCTAGCTTGATAATTTTAACAAAGACTGTTTGATTTGAGAGACAATCGGAAGTGGTTTGAGGTGGAATCAAACTAGACTCGGAACAGTGGAAAGTTACCAAGCTAAAAATAGCAGCCTCAATTAGACGCTAAGCTATATTTAGCTTTAACCCTATATTGACACGTGTACTCCATATTATTCAATTTTTTCCACGCATTGATTTACAGCTTTATAAAAAATAAGTATCTATGTGAATATAAGTATAGCCAATAGATATCACTAAAACAAATTTCTAAATACAAAGATACAGATGAATTGTTATAATTTTAAATTTCACGTCAGATATTTTTTCTTTTTTTTTATTAAGTTACTACCAAAATCTTCTATTGTCACATAAACCAACATAATGATGCATGTTTCTAAATTGTAACAAATTTTTCATACAGAAGCAAATATAATGATGCATTTTTTTAAATTATATCTAATTGTCCATGTTACTTAATAAATTAATAAAATCTAATTTCCTTGATTTCGGCCAAGCAATTAAAACTATCTTAATTAACAATGTGTTAAGCTTGTTTAGCACATCGAACAGCAATTCTGTCATAAAATTTATTAGTGACATAGTTTACATTTTATAATGTAGAAAAAGGTGCCGTCACAGCTACGATTAATTTATTTATAGAGAAAATGGAAGTTTATATAAAAAAAAATAATAAAAAAAAAAATCGCAGTTTGCCATATATCCAGTTTTATTAGGGTTAAATAATCTTTTCACACCGGAGAGAGCCAAATTTTGATTGGTTGATCGCGGGTTTTTTTCCTTTGGTAAAAGTAATTACTCTTGCAAGTTTAAAATCTGCATCTACAAATAAAAGGGAACAGTATCTTTAAAAATGAAATAATTATTTCTTTAAGTTAAATTTGATCTGCTTTATATGACTGAAGCGAAGAAATTTATAGATATTTATTTTCTAATGATTCATGAGCTTTGACCAATCAACGACAACGTTACATACAGCAACAAAAGTTACGGAAAATTACAGACGCTCGTAACATAATAATTTTATAAAATTATAAGTAAAGTATCGTCGAATTTGTATAAAATCATCATTGATTCAAAATAAAATTATGTTTAAATAAAAATATTTTAATAAAATAGTTTATTAAAAATATATTCCATATTCTCCGAGTTTGACCGATCATCAAACATATGGCGAACAATTTTCCAGTTCCAACCGGTTTATTTTACTTTGGGTGTTTTCATCACAAATCGGAGAGACCTGATAGAACGCAGACCTACAGGTGAGCCTTTTCCTAAACAAAGATGTATAAAGAGAATACCCTAAAATGTTATTAATTGAATGAAATAATTAATGAATAAGTTAATTGAATAATTTTTGTGGGCGCCGCCATGTTTGAGAGATGTAAACAACGGAAGTATTGGTAACTTTCATAAGCCATGCAACAGCCATATCGGTCATGTGACCCCCCTCCCGCGAGTTGTAAACACGAGGATTTATTTGATTTTGATAAAGCTTCGAACTTGGATACCATCATGATGATGATTTAACGGATATTTCATCGGTAGTGTGACTGGTACTGTTTACATAGGAAAATGTGTTTTAAAAAAAAAATTGCGATTAGTAGCCCCTAAATTTTTTGACGCTAGTTTTTAGATTTACACTTGTAATAATAAGTTGTTGCTTTTATTGAGTGAGGTATGTTACACACGCTTGATGCGTAATTTTCATTTCTTTACTGTAAAGATGTTTCCCAGTATTTACTATTTAAGCCCTTATTTACGTTTTAAATCAATAAGCTAATCAGATCTAAAGAGTGGCTTGGCTTAATCTAGCTAATATTTTTTTATATTGTTAATCAATAGGCCTAGACTAGAGAAGCTTTTGACTTAAGTTGAGGCCTGCTCTGATGCAGTAATGGCGTAGTGCTAATATTTAATCTATTTTGACTAAGTTGATTCCCATTGCTTGTTCTGTATTTAGAACAAGTGCCTGAAACCACTTAACACTTTTTTCAGGTTTCTTGCAGGTTTTTTTTTTTTTATTCCAGAGGTTTTAACTGATTGACTGTGCTTTATCACCATGTTTCTTTGTGTATTCTTTTGTGTGGAAACTTAGTACTGCTAATGGTCATGCCTTTGCCAGATGCGAAATCAATTAGACTTGTTCCATTATCGTTGCTTTCTTTGTGTATGCTGCAGCTTCCAATTGTCTGTCTGTATATTGTTTCTTTGCCTATCTTAGCGTTGAAGTCTCCTAACACTAATTTTATATCATGTCTAGGTGCTTCTTCATACATCCTTTCTAGGGCATCATAAAATTCCTGTTTGGTATTCCCTTTTGATTGAGGATGTTTTTCCTGACGGCAAATCCTGTTCCTAGTGTATTTGTGGTGTTCCCACTATAAAAGATGGTATACTCTTGTTTTTAGTATGTCTGAATTTTTCCATCTGATTTCTTGGAGTGTTGCTATTTTTATTTTGTACTTTCTTAGTTGTTCAGTGAGGCGGGTTAGGGCTCCTTCTCTGTAGAGGCTTAATACATTCCAAGTCGCTAGCCAGTAATCATGTCCGTGAACGTGCGAAGGCTGGTTTCCATTTAAATCAGTCCCGTTTTTGAATAGTTGACTTTCGTAGCTTGTTTTTTTTTTTTACATGATTGGGTAGTTAGCCCTGTGCACAACCACTAGGGTGTTGCCCCTCACAGCATTGTGGGTTGATGTCTTTGAGGTTATGTCCCTTAGTCTTTGTGGATCCCTCCATTAACTACAAGGCAGTAGTTGCCTGCTTTGGTCCGCCCCCAAGAATTTTATTTTATCGACACTCACCATATCTGGCGAGGTTTCCCCTATCTGCCACCTGGGGAGGCGCCCGATAGGAGTTCGGCCTCTCCACACGGGGCACATTTATATAGAAATCTGAAAATATTTTACTGATGAGTCCTGTACTTCCACACAAAACCTATCCCAATGCATGCTTTTACAAATGAATTGCAGAACAGGCTGAATTCAGAAACACATATTAGTTGTCTTTCAATCAGATCTCATTGATAACTAGCATGGTTTATTAGATTTCAATAAGGTTAATTTACTACTTTTTCAAAGTGATAGAAAATGCACTATCTAAAGACTCACTGGTTCTGAGCAGTTTGTGGTCACTATGCAGCTACAATAAATAATGAATTAAAAATTTAGCAGTATTATTCAGGCCTTGAATTTTACAAAGTCAAACTTTTTTGTCTGAATTTTTTCATTTACTAATCTCATTAAGCAGTTACAGACTGCAATAAGCTTAAAGTACCAGACATCACATTAAACCTTACTTTTAAGGTAAACTGATACCTGTGTAAACAGAACCTAAGCTGCAGAATAAATTCATATCAATCAACCACAACTGTTAACTTGTATTAAAATTAATATAGATTTAATTAACAATATTATTTGGTGTAAAGTCTGTGTATAAAGAAAGATCCAAGTGTCAAGAAACGAAGGCAGACAAACAATACTATTCTTATTTTCTTGATTTAAATAATTGGTTTTAAAATAAATAAACCAATTTATTGAGACTTTTTTATAATTAATGGACTAAGTAAATGGTCTTTGTCAATTGAACTGATGTGAGAAGTCCCAGTATGGATGAGATGTTTAACTCATAGGCCCTATAAACTAATACGGGACTGTTTTTTTTTTTGCCCTTTCGTTCTTCTCCACCATAACCGATAGTGACTGGAGGCCAGCGGGAGACCTGGAGGGGGGGCTTTCACTATGACCTGAAAAATTCCCTTGGTTCTTACCTGAAATCAATCCATAAGGTCTCAGTATTTTTCTCCTTTTTGTTTTGCAGTATATATGTTTGATACAAATGAGAATGAAAATGGCGACATTAACAGAACAAGCAGAAAAGTTATTGGATTTTTCCCAGAAATTAGATATTCAGCTGTTAGATTCAATAGTGGCATGCATGTACACAGCTGATGGACAACAGGTATGAATTTAGAAATTTGTCTTTATTTTGAAAGATGTTACAATTATGTAATGTTGTGTTATATTGAACATATAAATAGTTGGATGCATTTTTTTTTTTTAGCAAAGGGTGGCTCAAGAAATTTTAACAACACTCAAAGAACACCCAGATGCTTGGACAAGGGTTGATACAATTCTTGAGTTCTCAAACAATCAACAGACGAAATATTATGCCCTACAAATATTAGAAAATGTGATTAAAACTAGATGGAAGGTTCTTCCCAGAGCACAATGTGAAGGTATCTGTTAATAATTTCTTTTTCTTTTCTTTTTTTAAACAATAGTGAATTTATTTTTAAAACCTTTCTCAATTTAAAAAAAATTGTTTAATTGAAATCCAGGTATAAAGAAATACATCGTGGGTTTGATAATAAAAACCTCTTCAGATGCTCAGCTTTTAGAAAAAGAAAAGGTTTATGTTGGGAAGTTGAATATGATTTTGGTGCAGGTAATATTAATTTACATCAGTATTTAACTTATTTTAAACATTAAAATTGCCAAGTGTTTAATTTCTAAATTGAACTTGTTTTAGTTAAACCTAAGAGCATTATTTAATACACTGAAACAGCATAATTCTTGGGCAACTTTTACTTCAGTTATGACCAGCATATTGGTTTACTAACACTTTCTTAACACATTCTCTTAAATTTTTTGGTTCACATAAAGTAATTCATAGAGAAAATCATGTAAATGAAATGTATATGTAATTTCTATATATGATGTGAATGATGGCTTAAAGAAGATTTTTCAGTTTTTTTTTTTTTTTTTTCAATTCACATTTCAACAAAATAAGTTTGATTGACATGTTCTGCATATTTCTTCTACAGATTTTGAAGTATGAATGGCCTCGTAATTGGCCAACATTCATTAGTGATATCATAGGTGCCAGCAAAACTAATGAATCGCTTTGTCAAAATAATATGGCCATTCTCAAACTACTGAGGTATTTTATTTTTTCCTGTTTAAGAATATTTCTTAAAGTATGAATGGCCTCATAATTGGCCAACATTCATTAGTAATATCATATGTGCCAGCAAAACTAATGAATTGCTTTGTCAAAATAATATGGCCATTCTCAAACTACTGAGGTATTTTATTTTTTTATTTCCTGTTTAAGAATATTTCTTATAACATGATTTTTATTTTACTAATTTTTTTCCTTTCTCTATTTTTTTTTCAGTGAAGAAGTTTTTGATTTTTCTAGTGGGCAGATGACTCAGGCTAAGGCTAAGCATTTAAAAGATACAATGTGCAGTGAATTTTCCCAAATTTTTCAACTATGTCAATTTGTTATGGTAAATATCTCTCTAAATAATTCTGTTGAAAATATTTAATTTTTTAATTTTCTATTGTGTATTTATGCATTATTATGTGTTTCTTAACCCATTCATGTTCAATCACTATTTCTGAAATGTTCTTAATTACGGATGCAGATTTGACATTTCACTTCATCAATGGATTTCTGTACCTTATTCTAAATATATTTAGAGAAATCATCTCTACTCAAAATTGTGTTAGGTTTTTCCCTACATTTTGAGACTGCTCTTTATTATTATTTACATGTATTTAGTGGAAAAGGAATAAATGACACTTTTTCTCTAATAAAAAAGTCTGCCATTTTAGCTTTTATTTTAGTGTACGATTGCACACATGTGGTATATGAATATCTGTGGTTTGTTATTGAAAATCTTGGTCATTTTCATAGTTACCCATACCAAACACGGTTTACTAATTCTTCCCCATTTACCGGTTTAAAAAAAGTTTTTTTTTTACGTAAACATATAAAACCATATCTAGTAGATCCAAACTTCATATGTTTATTTGGGGGGGGGGGGATATTTTGATGAGAGTACAACTGATAATAAAATTGAACATTTATAAATGTGTATGAATTTATTATGGTTATACATCAGTAAGGTTTATCATAGATGTCTATGAAATCAACATGTTAGATATATATAATTAGGCGGAGCATTTAATTATAGACCTAACTTTTTAAGCATACAGTTGATAAATAATTTAACAATATATAAACAGCCACTCGCCCCTGGCCTTCCGTAAAAAGTGAAGACCCTTTTCAAATTATAAGTGTCTTATCAAATTTAATAGCTTGTGGACTGTTGTAAAGGAATTGAATGCTCAAAATTTTAGTTGAAACTGGAGTTCCAAAATCCAAATTTGAATAACAAATATTTTAAGGCAGTATCTCTATTTGTTTTTGTGACAGTCTGATTTTTCACCAAAAATTAATTGCAGGTTATGTCTATTTTTTTCCCCAGTAACCATTTGGTATAATTTATATTTATAATTTTTTTTTTTACTAGGACAATAGTCAAAATGCTCCTCTTGTTGGTGCAACATTAGAAACTTTACTAAGATTTCTTAATTGGATACCCCTGGGTTACATCTTTGAGACTAAATTGATTACAACTCTGATATACAAGGTAACTTATTGTTTTAAAATATATTTATATATTGGTAAGTTATAAACATACCTGCAAGAATTACCCCTTTGTAAAGTGTTTTAGTTAAATCATTTTATGTCAAATTCACAGTTTCTTAATGTGCCGATGTTCAGAAATATCACCATGAAATGCTTAACTGAAATTGGTAAGTATATCATTTGTAATGCTTAAGAAGTTCTGTATATGTACTGTTAGATACTTTTTTTTTTCAGCTTAGTTTTTTAAAACGGTTAAAACCTATTTCTTTATCTCAGCGGGTGTTCAAGCTTCACAAAGTTATGATGAACAGTTTATACAACTTTTCACCCTAGGAATGTCTCAGCTGAAACAGGTTTTTTATTTTTATATATATAGTGTATATTGTGGAAGTCAAATTTAAATCTTAGTTTAGTATATTTAGTTTTTTGTTTTAATCTATTGTCCAGAACAATAAATAATTTGTTTCACTTAGTGATTCATTTAAATAGGTACTACATTTTTCTGTTATACTTTCTGCCATATTTTATTATCATCTGCCCATTTTTTTTTTAGATGCTTCCTTTGGAAACCAACATTAAGGAAGCGTATCAAGGTGGCACAGATGATGAGCAGAATTTTATTCAGAATCTTAGTCTGTTTCTATGTACATTCCTTAAAGAACATGCTCAGCTTATTGAGAAAAAACAGGATTTACATATTTTACTTATGGAGGTAATTCCCATTGTATTGTAATTACATTTTATTTTGTAACTGTTATTAGGTATTTTCATGTATGCAATGCCTCAAATATTGTTTTTCACTATTGACAGGCCTTACATTACCTTATTCTCATCTCCCATGTTGAAGAAGTTGAAATTTTCAAAATATGCTTGGAGTACTGGAGTTCTCTTGCATCAGAATTGTATAGAGAGAATCCTTTTTCTGATACAACACCACCCCTCATTTTTGCCCAAATGCGTTCATCCAGTCAAGAAATGCCTGCAAGACGACAACTTTACAATCCTGTTCTTTCCAAGGTTAATTACGTTTTTATACATTTCTCTAATTACAAAATGTAAATTTTTTATTTTCATTTTAAATTTTATGGTTTTAAATTTTGAAGGTACGTTTGGTGATGATTTCCCGGATGGCGAAACCTGAAGAGGTGCTTGTTGTAGAAAATGATCAAGGTGAAGTTGTCAGAGAATTTATGAAAGATACAGATTCCATTAACTTGTACAAAAACATGCGAGAAACATTAGGTGAGTTTATAGTTAACAATTCTTTTGAGGTGTAAAATCATTTACGCACTAATTAAATTAGTTTTATTAGAATTACATTTTTTAAAGTTTTATTTATTTTTCCTTTCAGTCTATTTGACTCATCTTGATTACACCGACACCGAGAATATTATGACAGAAAAGCTGCACAATCAGGTTAATGGAACAGAGTGGTCCTGGAAGAATTTAAACACTGTATGTTTATACTGTCACTTTTTCTGTTTCTAATGCATGCATCTGTTACTAATTGAAAGTGGGAGTGCAAGTTTAATGGAATTAATCTAGCATTATGCTTTATCCATTAACTCCAAGATGAATAAATGAAGTGATCAGTCATTGGCTTGATTTCTTTATTAGTCATTATCATTTGTATTAAAATTTGTATGATCTAAGTCTAAGGAGTTGTATTTTTACTTTTTTTTACATTTTAATAAATGTTTGTTTATTTCCCCATATTTTTTTTGTGCAATTCAGATAACATTTTTGATCATTTTTTTTAATACTACCCCCTATTTTTTTAATTTTTTCTTAAACAGATTTGTTGGGCCATTGGTTCCATAAGTGGGGCTATGCATGAAGATGATGAGAAAAGGTTTCTAGTAACAGTAATAAAGGTAAGACATTTTAGCTCCACTTAGTATTCTCCCCATCTTTTATGATTTTTTAAAAATACATTGTTCATTAAAAAGTTTATTTATTTATTTATTACTGTGCTACAGAGTCGGTAGTACTAAAAATTTATTTAAATTGCTTCAACACATATTTTTTTTTGTATGTTAGGACTTACTGGGACTGTGTGAACAGAAACGTGGCAAAGATAATAAAGCCATCATTGCTTCAAATATAATGTATGTTGTTGGACAGTACCCAAGATTTCTTAGGGCTCACTGGAGATTTTTGAAGACTGTTGTGAACAAACTATTTGAATTTATGCATGGTGATTATTCATTCCTTTATTTATATATTTTGTTAAAATTTCTACTGGTAATTATCAAAAGAATGTCATTAGCTGTCATGGGCATAATTATTTTTTTTATACCCTGGTATAGAAACTCATGATGGTGTTCAGGATATGGCTTGTGACACTTTTATTAAAATAGCACAGAAGTGTAGACGCCATTTTGTACAAGTTCAAGTTGGGGAGGTCATGCCATTTATTGAAGAAATTCTGAATGGAATTAACACAATCATTTGTGATTTACAGCCCCAGCAGGTATTCATTATTCTGAATAATTTTTACACGTTCACAGTCTCGAGTTTTGCAACTTTTTAAAATGACTTTTGAACATTTGACAGGTGCATACATTTTACGAAGCAGTTGGTTTGATGATTGGTGCACAAGTAGACCAGGTGGCACAAGAGCATCTTATAGAGCGTTATATGTTGTTGCCTAATCAGGTTTGTGTCTTTGTTATTTTGGTTCATGAAAGTTTATGCGATACACACAATACAAAAATATAAAGTGTCTAACATTCAGTTTGGTTCTTTTACATGCTATATTTAAATTTGATTATTAACGTTATTAATAAATGTAGATCATTCTGATAGCATTTTATACAGTAAAGTGTCATATCAAAATTGTTGGGAAATCATATTTTATACATTAAACTGAAAATTTGTTACACTGACATTGGGGATCAGAGGCATACTTTTTTTTGGCTTATGCATTTCATGCATTGTATGTTTGAATGCAAAGATATTTAAGTACTTAATTTCTCTAAAATTATCCAAAAAAATTTTCTTTTTGTTTTAGATAAACTGTATTTATTTATTCGTGAAATTTTATATGAAATTTGCTTAAATAAACCAGTGTTAATGCCATTTAAGATATAGTTTGTACACCTGAATTTCCCATCTTTAATAAGAATTTCATATGTATATTGAAAAACAGTAAAATTTATCAAATTTTTGTGATGTAATAATTAAAATATTCATTCAAAAACCTGATACATTTTTCATAGAATTAAAAGAATAGCATGCCACAAAATTTTGAAACAAATGCCTAAATTAATAACCAAATTAAGTCATTTTCCTCAGTATTTTAAATACTGGTTTATTCTATCATCAATTCCAAGCTGAGCTTGAATGGACCTCTTCGTCTAGCTTAGAGATATTTTTCCCATGTGTGGTTGAATGTTCCATCAATAGTACTCAGTTGTTGATTTTAAATTTTCATTGTTAGCTATTAGTGTGTTATCTTGTGTGAAATCTCACTCCACCCTTCTCTGACTCTGCTCATTATTTGTTAACCGTCGAAGCTGTCTTTCTGGCTCAATCCGTCTTATAAAATAAATGTGGAATTCGGGGGGGGGGGGGATAAATTCATTTTAGCAACGTTTCTAAACAGTTGTTAGACAAGTCTTGTTTTATAATAAAAAGAAAATAAATCATACTTTTTAATAAAGTTTTAATGAAGACAGATTGACTTTTTTTTCAGGTATGGGATGGTATCATTAATCAGGCAACCCATAATGTTCAAGTGCTTAAAGATCCAGAAGCTGTGAAACAGTTGGCTAATATATTAAAAACTAATGTTCGAGCATGCAAAGCATTGGGGCATCCCTATGTTGTTCAGTTGGGACGTATCTATCTCGATATGTTGAATGTATATAAAGTAAGTTTACACCACTGAGAGATATTATAAGTTGCAGTATTAAAGTATTAGACATGTTGGTTTCATTTCATGTTGGTTTTTTCACCAGGTAATGAGTGAAAATATAAGTAGTGCTATTGCAACCAATGGTGAGAGTGTCACCAAACAACCTTTGATTAGATCTATGAGAACTGTAAAAAAAGAGACATTAAAACTAATATCAGGTTGGGTCAATCGTTCAACTGACCCACAGATGGTAAGTTTTGTATTTATTATTCACTATTTAAAAAAAACAACTTATAGATTACTTTTATAAAGGAAATAAGTTTCTCTTAAAGCAACTTCTACAGTATATAAAAAAACCTATTCTGTATATTTTTTTTAGATGGATTTATCTTGGTATCATGTATAGGTCACCTCTAGACTCAATAACCTATCTTTAGCCTTGCCATTCAACACACACACAAATATAAACTACAAATTTCTTCTAAAAATAACTTTCAGACTGTTTAAGTCTCACTTTAGTAATTGTGTAATATGGTGCATGTCCATTTGATTAAACTATTTAAATTTTTTGACTGTATTTAACTGAATAATATCAATAATAAATTTACCAAATGATTTCAGGTGGCAGAAAATTTCATTTTGCCATTATTAGAAGCTGTCCTTCTTGATTATCAGCGAAATGTTCCTGCAGCAAGGGAGCCAGAAGTCCTTAGCACAATGGCAACAATTGTAAATAGTCTGAAGGTAAAAATAATAATAATTATAAATGAAGTGATTTTGTTCTAAAAACCTTAAAAAACAGTTGCTAATTAAATTTTGTTCTCCCCACAGTCTCACATAACTAAGGATATACCCCAGATATTTGATGCTGTTTTTGAATGTACATTGACAATGATTAATAAGGTAAATTATAGATAATTGTTTTACTGTTTAGTAATTAATTAATTTTTTATACATACTGCACAAATTAGCTTTTTTTCCCCCCAGGATTTTGAAGAGTTTCCTGAGCATCGAACAAACTTTTTCTTACTTTTGCAAGCTGTAACCCAGCATAGTTTCCAGGGTAAGCACTTTTGTAAGCTTTCTTAGATTCAATTTTTTTTAAATTTTATCTTCAAAATCTTAATTTTCTGTTTATATCTTTTACAGCTTTGCTAAATATTCCTCCTGCCCAGTTCAAACTTGTGTTGGATTCTATTATTTGGGCTTTTAAACATACAATGCGCAATGTAGCAGATACTGGTTTAGATATCCTGTATGTTTTGCTTCAGAACATTTCTAGAGAAGAAGGCACTGCCCAGAGTTTCTATCAGACATACTTTACTGATATTCTTCAGCACTTGTTTTCAGTTATTACAGACAGCTCACACACTGCTGGTAAATATTAGAATTTAAAAAAAATATTTTGCTAGGCCCAGACATTTTAAATGTGCAGTTTGAAAATTCACTAAAATTATGTATATTCATTAGGTCTGACCATGCAAGCTACTATATTAGCCTACATGTTTAATCTTTTGGAGCATGGCAAGATTTTGGTGCCACTCAGTCCCAGTGTGCCGTCAGCAGCTCAGAATGTTGCATATGTTCAGGAGTTTCTTCTGTCATTACTGAAAACTGCATTCCCTCATCTAAATGAGTAAATATTTTTTGTTTATATTTAACACCTAATAACACCTTTTGAATAATTTGTTTTCAAAGCTTAACTTAGGTAATAATAAATGTACATGTGTCTGTATCTTTTGTGCTATTATAGACAGCAGATTAAGATTTTCATTGAGGGCTTATTCAGCTTTGATCAAGAATGCAATGCTCTGAAAGAACATTTGAGAGACTTCCTTGTTCAAATAAGAGTGAGTTTTTTTTTGTTAATTCTCTACACCCCTTTTTTTTTTCACTATAATTAAATCTCTTCAAACTAAGTTGTATTAGTTTGCTATAGTTTCTACATCATACAGTTAGAGCATAACTAGTTATAAAAAAAAATTCCTATTGATTTTAATAGTGTAGCACCTACACATTTGGCAGATTTTTTTAAAATTATTTAAATTGATGCATTTTGCATTATTTATATTGTATTTTTCTATAATGTATTCTGTTATGTTTTTGTAGGAGTTTGCTGGTGAGGACTTGGATGACTTGTTTTTAGAAGAGAGAGAAAATGCAATAAGGCATGCCCAAGATGAAAAGCGTAAGCAGCAATTGGCTGTACCTGGCATTGTTGGCCCTCATGAAGTACCTGAAGAAATGCAGGATTAAGTTTGGAAAAAAAATTATTTAGGAAGACCACATACTTATTTGGAATCAAAATTTCTACCTAGTTTATATTGTTTTTCATCCCTCAGTTTTTTCTTAGCTAAACCTTGAGGTTTAATTTTAAAAAGATTATTTATTTTGATATGTAATAAAGCATCTAGCAGACACTTATTTATACTTCTCACATGTATAATGTGTGAACAATCATAACATTGTATATTTAGACATAGCCCTGTGGATTTTTTTTTTTAATTAACTGATCAGTAACATAATTTGACTCAGTGGCTTGAATGATCTCCATTGTTAATCAACATGTGCTTAAAAGCCTTGTTTTTTTTTTTTTCATATAAGCATTATCAGAAAATAAGGATCATATAATTTGACTCTGTGACCTGAGTTGATCATTGTTTGTTAAAGATGGCGTTTAAAATCATTTATTTAGCATGGTGGTGCTACGACATATTTCTGTGATTTTTTTTTTTTACCCTTCCTCACCCAGACCTCTAGTCTTTGGCTATGAACTACATGTTTGCTAGATGTATTTTGTAATATGTCCTGTCATGTTTTATTCTTTAATTTTAAATAAGTAAACTTTTTTTTAAAATCAGAGTCCATAAAGATGATGTAAAAATCTCATAATTCTTTTCAGGCATATTTCTACAGGTATTTTTTAAAACCAAGTCTTAAGCTTGTAATTTGTTTTTTTATGATTTATAGATTTGACAGGTGTACCAAACCACATAGACAAATTTGGCTTGGTTTAGCATTTTATGGTACAGAGTACCGTAAAGTAAGTTTTCTGATGTTTTGTAAGAATGTGGGTGGTTTTTAAAAGATGTAAGTTTATTTGTCATTTTTAAATTGCTATCAGTATTTGCATGATTATTAATTTATTAATCTCTTGTTCAGACTGTAATTAAAACCACCTGTTAATTGTTTATTCGGAATAGTTATTAAGTTGATTGACATGTGGCAAGCACATTTTTCACAGGTATCTTCGAGGCCATTTATTATTCCTGTTTTTAACTATACATGTATACCATTGTTGATAAATAATGTACATTAGGTCATCACATTGCTTTTTTTATTCATGCAACAAGTCTCATTCATTTTGATTATTGCATATGTATATAATTGTTTGCTTCCCTTGTTGAATCCTAGGTACTATGTACTTAGCCATAACCAACCCATTTACAGATTTGCACCAAGTTTGAAAGCAAACTGTCTTTGTAAAATAAAAATCGTAACTGTATATTGTTCATTGTTTTTCTCTTCCAAACTTGTATTTAGTTTGTATGTTGCCTTCTGTAATTTGGTTGCTTTTTTTTTTTTTTTCAAATAGGGAGGAATGATTATGAATTATGTTTGACATATTTGTGACTGCATCACTGTAACATTTAGAATATAATGTACCTAGTTGCTCATAGTTTTCAACTTTTTTGGGCACCATTTTTAGTAGACTTTTTTGAACTTTACAATATTTACCAAAATATTTATAAGTTAATAACGGTTGACAAAATCTTTTAAAATATTAATACTGACTTTGATATAGTAATCTTTAGAAACCTATAAAACCAATTTGTCTGCTTAAAAGGTATTATGGAATATTTGGTGATTAAAACTTAAACCATAATTTGCTAATTGTAAAAATTCTTTTTCAATTTACTTTATGGTGTTCCATGTTGAAATATTTTTTTTTTATTAAATGAAGAGGCATAGCCCTAGAGACTAAGAGAGCATATTAATAATATTAAAATTTTCTATTTCACACATTAGGTTTTTTATGATGATATAAATGGTCACTATGTAAGGCAGCCTTTAAGGATTTATATAGATGTGCTAAAGACAGTGCATCAATCTATTTAAGATCTTTCCAAAATGTGTTCTAATTGTGAATTCAGCTTGAGGATCGAATTAACATCATTAAATTTTAATTTTTCTACAAGTCTGGCTTTTTAAAAATATTTTAAATGTAAATGTTGCTTTTTTATATTAAAGGATACAGTTGTCTCCTAGTACAAAGACAACTGAAAACTTTCAAATTAAAAAAAGGTAGATAGATATATCAGGATGAAGCATCTATAATTGAGGGGTTGAGTTCCAAAACCTGCCAAGTACAAAATGTTCAAAAATTGAGTTATCATACTCGTTAGCTTATTTCCCTATATTGGCATATATTCTGGGAGTGGTTAATTCCAAAAACGATTAAATACCGTTTAAATCAGCGCTATTAATTATTAACCATTTCCAGAATAGAGGATTTTCTCTCTTGCTATCATAGCGACAAAAGGCTACAGTTAAAATTCGTATTTATTGGACAATCAAACATATGCAGATCTTCATCTGTTTGCCACGATAACATTTTATAACAAGTTATAGAAATTCTGTGTAATTTTACTGATGAAAAATAAATTTGACTTCTTGGAGGGCAAACATTAGATAAGAATTTTACCCCTCAACAGTCAACCTAGTTCAGTGTAAAGAAGTAGTTAAGTATACTGGCAGTGCATCATCAACCACTATGAATTAAATGTATCTGATACTATTAAATGAAAATCAGGCAACATTCTTTTTTTTTTTATTCAAAATAAATAATTAAAAAGAAATGTTATTAAATGCAACACTTTGAGCTCTTCGGTAAGCTTTGTGTGGCTCTCAAGATCAATTTATAATATTTTATGACTTAAGTCCACCTAA
Source organism: Bulinus truncatus (assembly GCA_021962125.1). Lineage (NCBI taxonomy): Eukaryota > Metazoa > Mollusca > Gastropoda > Planorbidae > Bulinus > Bulinus truncatus. The sequence continues at coordinate 1,463,834 of JAGDYQ010000133.1, read as the reverse complement.
ATATCATCAATTTGACTATCTTTGTAGTGGTTATTATTTCTTATCTACAATGTACATCAAGGTCATGTTTGCTGTGATTCACTTGTACAAGTGTCTGATGTAGGCCTTCAGTTCATTAAGTTGGTGTTTTATGCAAGTGAACATTGTTATTTTGAATACTTTGATAATAATTTTTATAATCTAAAGAAATTGCTATAGAAGTCCAAATCTATCTGCTGACCCACAAAATTTTCTCGGTTCCTTAGGGGTCTGCGGGTGCCAGTTTTCAGATAACTGGTCGACTAAAAGTTAGGAAGTTTCCCCTTAAAACTAGCTTAAATATAAGTGGAAGGTCGTACTATTAAGTTTACAAATAGAATATTAAACTCATATAAAATGACTTTCCCAAGTGAAATAAACAGCATAACGTAAACTAATTACTCAAGTACAACAAACAACTTTAGTTTTCTACATACATTTTACATATAAAAATAATGAATGCAAAATGCTTTATAATGTGAATACAAAAATTAAATCTTACATATCACAGAATCTTTTTTAACATGAATTGAGAATATCATCTAAATCAAAAATAGGAACTTTCACTGTTACAAAAAAGTTTTTTATATATAGGCAAATGCTAAACATATAATAATTTTAAGCTATAATAGGAATTAATACACTATTCGGCACCTGTAAAAATTTAATTTTTGTGACTTAAATTCTTCTTCAGATATAGGTATTCTATGATTTAGAAAAACTAAGACTCAGCAAAATAGTAACTTTGTCAATCCTGTTAAACTTTAATAAGCTATTTTACAATAGTTCTACAGATAATAGAAAATGTATCTTTCTAAAAATAAAGGTAGAGCTGATGTCTGTCATCATTATTCAATCTATGCAATTAGTAAGTATGCAAGCAGTAAATGATTTCTAAAAATAATATATACAACCCTTGAAATATTTGTAAAAATACAATAATAGGAGACCAAAAATAGATTTTAACAATTCTTAAGTACAATAACCAAAAAATAAAAAAAATTATGGCTACAGGCAATGTATAAAAGAAAATATGTGAAGATGATTTTAGCATATCTACATTCAGATATTGATTTTAATTATTGATCATTGTGGAAATAGCAATAAAAGGGGTTTAAATATTTTTTCACCATTAAAAAAGATATATATATTTACTTTTGATAAAAAATTCTTTCCTTATTAACCTGTTTTCTCTCAAGGCTGTGCACTTTTGTGTTATCACACTACTCCCAAATGCACAAACACACATTACAATAAAACCAACAAACATTTGTTTAGTAAGCCCTTAATAAATTAAAATTAAACTTTCCTGCAAAGACGCATACAAAAACTTGAAAAACTAAAAAAAAAATTATACTTTTAATGAAGTGATCCAGTATCCTCAGTGCTTTTTTTTCTAAAGAAACGCACCATAGATATACAATTAAATTTAAGTCATAGTTTTATATAGAGCTTACGATACTATCATAGGGCAGGGCTATTATATAAATTATAGATATGGCTAGTTTGTTTAATACTATAATTTATTTACAGCAATATTGCTTTTGATAAAACTATTTAAAAAATCTTTAAAAATTACTAAAACCAAACATTCCAGGCAGTAATATACAAAAGTCTATGGGAAAAAAGTTGCAGGAACGCCGTTCCGGTGTGTTCCACCAGAAAAAAAAGCATTGAGTATCCTAATAAAAACTTTTTACAATTATTATATAAAATAACAAACTGTTGTTTTTTTCAATATTAATTTATCGCAATTATACGTATTAAAGCAGGATGGGTAGGGAAACTATTTTTTAGAAAATATAATTGGATAATAATAAATACATATAAAATGGAAAAAAATCATATTGTTCAAGTATACTCATTTACATATTACATGTATAAATAATTCTAAGACTTGATTGAACAAATATCTTTTTGCATCCTCTTTCTATTTAAGACAATCATCAATGAAGGTTTTAAAGAGTTTGCTTTCATACATAGGCTTCTATGTACATAAAAGTAAAAAAACAGACTGTATCATATGCTTTACATTTATTCTTCCAACACTGAAGTGGTTTTTGTAAATGTTAAATCAGTTTTGCTAGTACCTTCATAATTTATGTCACTGGTATCATTAAAGCTTGAATCCAACATTTGATTAAGGCTTGATGATTCGTTAAAAAATGACAATTTTTTTTCATCCAATCCTGCGTTTTTAATAGTTTTACTGAACTTATTTTCTGCTTCTTTTTTAGCTTTCTCCTGAATAAAGAGAATAAAACAATGATAAAATAAATAAATATATGGCCTACAAAATGTATTCACTGAGGTGTGTTAAGCTTATAGAGAAAATGGGGAAAAAAAGTTACCAAGCCCAAGGCAGTATATATGACAACACTTTATGAGAAAATACCAAAATTTAGACCAAAATAACAGATAAAGTTGATAAAGACTTGGGAATGAGAAAGTGATATAAATCAACCAGGGATCAAGAAAATAGAAGAGGTGTGATATGACAAGCTATTGCCTTAAGAGGGCTGTTGAGTCAAATGTATCATAAGAAAGAATTTAGAAGACCAAAATGTAAAAAACTGCTTCAAGTGTCCAATAACTAATTTCTTATCTACTGTCATTCATTTATCCTGTCACAATTCATGAAAGATATATACCATTTTGAGCATTATTCCAAGTACTTTGATAATAATTTATTTTGATGATCTAAAAAAAAAAATAATTATGAAAATTAGCATAAGGTCATCAATTAGCAATTTCTAGGGAATTTTGTTCCAACTTTTTATCCCCCCTCACCTCCTGTTCAAAAAGCTGGTTTTATTTCAGTAAACCAATTATTTTTAATTCAGAGTAGATTATGCAGAAAAATTTGATGCATAATTTGTTTTCTCATACTATAATGGTGCAGGCTGGAAAATGTAGAGCAGTATTTACTCTTACTAAATTGGAATAATCAACAATGATAAGAAGGAAATAATGACAAGAGCAGTGGTTATAAACAAATATTTTATAGAAGAGAGCATCGGCTATGAGGCACATACAGACTATAATAGGTTTCCCTTTGTCAAATTTAAAAAAAAATATTTTTAAATTGGTAAAAAACATCACAGCATCATTATATATCTGTGATTCAGACAATATCAAGCTAAAAATTTCAAAATGTTCATTTTTAGAGTTTGAGGTAAAAAAATGTTTTAGCAATTTGAGGCCATGAAAAAAAAGTTTAAAGCATGTGTATCTTATAGTTTTATGGATAATGTCATCTGAATACAGGACTTCTGAAGGTGTTTCAAAAAGTAAAAAGTAAGGGCTGTAAAGGCTCATAACTTTTTATAAATCAGGACTAATAAATTTAATATCTTCATTCTTAGAGCAATAGTTTTTTAAAAAATAAAATCAATTTATTGGATGTGTAATATTTTTTAAAAATTTGGTTTGAACTATCTTATAATATATGGATTCCTTTTAATAGGAGTTTGATGTTCTTTTCACAAAACGTATCTTATTTAAAAGTGTAGATTGCACTTACTGTCATATATTTTTCCACCAAAAGGGGTGACTGTTCTATTTTTTGCTTCATTTCTTCAATTTCTCTTTGATAAGCTTCCTGCCTGATTCTGTCCTCCTGCCTGTATAAAAAATAAATTCATATAGTTCTAGATAAAGAAATACTGGAATTATTTAATCAAATGAAATATTTTTTTAGCAAAAAAAAAATTATTAGAGTGGAAAAAAACTGACACTTATTGATGTATAAGCAGCTTGGTGAAAAAATAAGATTTTATAATGAAAAGATGTTAATCCTTGAATAAGTATACCTCCTTTTTTTAAGTCTTTCAGCTATTGAGTCTCGAGGATTGGGGATGTTATCAACATTGGCTTTTTCTTGCAAGTAACGACGCAGTTTACTTTCTCTTGCTTTCCTTCTTTTCTCTGACTCTTCCTCTTTTAAGAAGCGATTATTAATTCTGTCTTGCTCCTTTCTATTAAAAGAAAAGAAGAAAAATTAACAATTTATGTATACTGTAATACCTCAGAATAAAAAAAAACAAAAAACTAGATAACTTCACCCTAACACAACTTTGAAATATGAAAGCCAGCCACACTGTTCAAGTGTGTGTGTGTGTACATTTTCTGTATGGCCAGACATGCAATGTGCTTATTGCTTAGTTTATTGTAGAAAAAGTATCTTGTATTATTGAAGTTATGTTTTGATACCCATTTGTATTATTTTATAGTACATAAAAGAAAAAACTGCTCAGGCAACATTAAAGAATGGAAAGCCAACAAGTAGCAGCATTAATGGTGATCACATAACAAACAGGAATACATAGACATATCCAATGCTCTGTCCCTGAAGTCCCCCCAACAACAAAGAATAATTGAATTTCTGAAAATAAGAGGAAAGTTGTAGTAAATTACAATGGAAGTTACGAGAGATCTTCTTGCAAAGCTCAAAATATGTCCACTTTTGTTTGTTTTAACTAATATTCATTGGATGCTTGGATCATTTGTGTGGTTGATTTTATTGACCTTTTTGAATATTTTTTATTCCTCTACCTTACATGCACCATCATCATTTCTTTTAAGGTATTTTTTTCTTATTACTTTTTATTCACACATTTTTTTTATTTTTTAATTCTTTGAAATTTCAAAATGTGGGACCAAGTTTCTATTATTTTTATTAATTGTTGTGAAACTAATGCATTGGGGAACCTGAATAAGGTTCTAGAATTGGTTATGTTCAGTTTAACACTTCTCAATGCACAGCTTTATACTATATACACATATTTCACTGGTATTAAGTTCTTGTGTTATCAAGTTAATAGCAAGAATGATAATTCTCTAAATTTATATTGATAAAGAGTACAATACACTGATTTTAACTGATATTTCATCAAAAGTAAGGCTTGAATATCTAAATAATATAGAATCGAAATAATATTGTTGGTTATTTATTTTCTTATCTTTAATCTTACTTGGCTCTAATGGCTCTCAGATCTGCAGCTTTTGATGAAAGTGCTGGAATAGAGTCTAGAGAGTTTGAAAGAGCTCCTGTAAATGTAAAAACACAAGAAAAATGTCAAAGATATTTATGATGGTATTACAGTAGTTTTAGAAGACTAGAGTTTTGAAAACATGGAACTTAAAATATGTATCAAGATAATCAATCAAAATTATCAGCACTTACCTAAATATTTTAAAGAGCTTCGAGGGGTTGTTCTTGAAAGCTGAAAAGGGTGGTTATTTTCTTTCAGTCGTTTTTCATCTTCTACTGTGTCCTGTTTAATTCTTTCTCTATGTGAATGAATTCTTTCTGTCTCTAAGTTAAAAGGTTCAACAACAGTCCCTTCCTTAACAGCTTTACGCCTTGATAATTCTTTTTGGAACTCTTTATATAGAGCATCATAATCAGGAACACTGTGTGCATATCTGATTTGCTTTTTCTTATTTGATAATTTAGCATGTTTTACCATCTCTTGCTTCTCCTGCTCTTTTAACTTTTCTCTTTCTGCCATACTAGGGGGTAGTGAGGCTTCATGTAGAAGCTCTTTTGCTCTCATTCTAACTCTGATCTTTCTTAACTCTTCTTCCTCTAAAAACTTTTCATCAATTTCTGGGCTAAAGATGTGTTTTGGGACAGGCTTAGCTTTAAAAGATTGCTTAATCTCTTGTGAGTGGTTAGCAGGTGCTGACAGAGTTCGTTGCATTTTCTTTTCTTTTTCTCTAATTTCAAAATGAAAAGGTTTTACCTGAGACTCAAGCAATTCTTTGCAATAGTGTTTGATAAATTGTCTTCTGCTTTCATTTTTTTCCATTATTTCTTCATATTTAGGCAAATAAACATGGGCTGGGATAGGCTGAGCTTTGAATTTCTTTTCACATTCCGCTTCTTCTTGCTTTTGTATTTCAAGCCTTCTTTGTTCTAGTTCTAACTGTGCTTTGGTCTTCTTTTTTTCTTTGAGGGCCTCCCTCAGAGACATGGTAAATGGCTGTGGTATAGTAATTCTATGTCTCCATTCTTTTTTTTCATTAGCACCATTACTCTGTTTTGGTTTGGAAGAAGAGAATGAGTGCCTCCTAGGTGGAGAGTCTGAAATTTTAAAATCTTCCCACAACTGTTTCACCTTCTCTAAAGCTTGATCTTTGTTGCTTGAAATAACAAAGTTATCATCATAATTTTTCTCATCTGATTTATTAAATAAACTGCTCCATTCCAAATCATCAAAGCTATGAGAAAGTCTTTCACGAGGAGCAGAGTTTGGTCGTTTTTTCCTCATATCACTTGCAGATTTCTGAGGCAATGTCTTACTGAGATGAGGATGATCAGACAAAGCACCTTTTGATTTACCCGTTGGTGGCTTACTTTCATAAATTGTATTCCCTGGTGTCGAACTTTTAATAATGCCAGTCACACTTAAAAATGGATCATTAGTATTCCTATCAATTCCTGATTTGTCTTGATAAAAATCAAAAGATTCACTATTACGGATACCTTCAATTAGTACCTTTTCCTGATACAGTTTCTTACAGGCATCTAAAGTTTTTTTATTCTCTTCTTTAAGTAGTTGCAATTTGATATAAAAGTCTTCCTTTGTAGGCACTGACTGACTTCTAATTTGTGGAACATCTTGAAATTCATCGGTATTGACGTCACCGTAAATGTTACGCCCTAGTGTAGATTCTGATAGATTAGTTTTCAGTATTTTATCTTCAGATTCATCAAAAGAAACCAAATTGGTCTTTTTATTTTGTAGCGTAACATTTAATCCAGTTTTATGATTAACTGGAGCTTTTATACAAGTATTTGTCCAAGCTGCTAATCGGTGACTTGTTGACGCCATGGTTGCCATAATATACGGTAACAGGATCGGTGCAAATGATATTGTGAAAAACAAAATTCAACATAAAACATATTTCCATAAACATATTTTATATTGTAGTAAAAAAATTTTAATATTTGAATATATTGTTTTTTTATTTATTTTTTATAAATATTTAATTGATGAAATTCTATCTATGCTTTATTAAAAATTTTATAGACCACTTGAAAGTTGCAACCGTAGATGCTTGTAATATGTCCATGTTCGACTTCCGTTTTAGATGAGCCATAGAAGCAAAATACCACTAAACCGTTCATGAAATACAATTAGAAGCAAAATACCACTAAACCGTTCATGAAATACAATTATTTTAATATTATCAGAATGATGCATTGATATTTTGTGCCAATACTCAGTCAATACTGGCAATACAGGCTACACTAATTAATAATCCTGTCTGAACAAATATAAAAAAATAGAAAACAAAGAGGAAATATTCATCTAAAAAAAGATATATGTAAATAGGAATATTAATGTGGTCTGATATTTTAAAAATTTGATGCCGTGGAGACAATTTAACATAGTATCATCACTGAGCCCAATATTTAAATATAGAATCAGTGGCGTAGCGAGCTTAACTCGCGCCTGGGGCAAAATCATGACAATACCTTTTTAGCGCCCACCCCTTTCGAAAACCATACTATATTATATGTTTTGCAGACCATTTGGCGCCCCTTTGTGAGTAGCGCTCGGGGTATGATGCCCCCCCCCCCCCCCAAATACGCCACTGTATAGAAAAGCTCGATGGGAAATGGGTGTCATACGATTCTTGTATTCTAGCACCATTTATAGCAAGTAGTCTCTGTAGAGAAATTATATAGACCAGTGATAATGACTAAGGGGAGCTATTCTTATGAATAGAATACTAACAAAAACATGGCGCTAAGGACACTTCATAAATTAAGACATTTAGCGTGTTATTCACATAGAATTTTATTGTCAGAAGGATCTAAAATTAATATAAATACCATCGCAGCTTATTCAAATAAAGAAGAAGAATATGCTGATATTGTTATTTCAGGGGGTGGAATGGTTGGTGCAGCAATGGCTTGTGCTTTAGGTAACGGACAGGTTACGCTTACGTCAAGACGTAATTCGTATTTTTTTTTTCCGGCTTACGTCAATAGATATTTCTCCACACCCTAACACTGTCCCTAACCCTAACCTTATCCCTTACCCTAACCCTTTTTGTTTACGCAGTGGCAGCGGTAACATCAAGACATAATTCGTATTTTTTTTTCCGGCTTACGTCAATAGATATAATAATAGAAGGCGCTTGACGTAAGCGTAGCCACTTCGTAAAATTTTAGAGTTTAGTTTACCTAAACGATGTTACCGCTGCCACTGCGTAAAAAAGGATTAGGGGTTAGGGTTAGGGATAAGGTTAGGGTTAGGGACAGTGTTAGGGTGTGGAGAAATATCTATTGGCGTAAGCCGGAAAAAAAAAATACGAATTACGTCTTGACGTAAGCGTAGCCTGTCCGAAAATTTTAATGTAAAAAACTAAAGACATTTTTTTTTTAAAGCTTATTAATACTATGGCTAAAATAGGCTAATCGAAAGAAAATGTATATAACACTTTAGTAATAGTAATAAACATTACTTCATTAGTTACATAACGGGAATGCAGTCGATCATTATGCTATATTTGTATAAAATTATGCAGTTAAATTGCTTTACGCACTGTCTCCGGATACGTCTAAGCGTACTACGTATTTTTTTTTTCGGGATACATCTAGCAAACTTTGATGACGTCAGTAAACAGAATGAACTCTTATGATTTAAAGTTATTTTCTTTTCGCGGGGAAATTGCATAACCGAGTAATTTTTTCTGAATATACATTAAAATTGAAGCTATATTTCTGTGGCACGCTGGCAGAGTGGGTTAATCGCTTGGCCGTGACCCATTTTGGCTAACTATATGCGGGTTCGATTCCTCTCAGAGACATTTTTTTTTTTCAGTTTTTTTTTTTTCAGGATTAGGGATAGGGTTAGGGTGTGGAGAAGTATCTATTGATGGTCCCCGAAAAAAAAAAAATCTCCGATTATTAACAGTAAATGATGTCATCAACGCCTGCAGTAAATAAGAGTTCTCATTCATTCTGTTTACTGACGTCATCAAAGTTTGCTAGACGTATCCCGAAAAAAAAAATACCTAGTACGCTTAGACGTATCCGGAGCCAGTGCGTTTCTAATATATATC
>JAGDYQ010000133.1:1412196-1454235 GCA_021962125.1 Bulinus truncatus | reverse complement strand
TTGGGCCACCCAAGATATGTCAGAGTATGCAGGTCTAATATTATACTAATTTTGGAGCAGCTAATTTAGTACCTTTAATTAATTTCTCAAGTATGCGTCGGGTTATGCTGGGATGTTGGTCAAGACTGTTATAAATGCTTAACTAGGCCAGAAAGTCACTGCAAGTAAGGACATATCTAAAAGCACTACAGCTTTGATTATTAGAAGTTTATAAGTTGCCAATCAGAATATTTGAAATGCTGGAATTAAATCATGGCAAGGGCTACAGACAATGATAAAAGATGGATGTTCCAGACGAATTATCAGAGAAACCAGAAAGACATGTGAGAACACTACATACATAACAGGCAATATATATTTATTTTTACACATTAATTAACCATGAAATGTGTAGTTAAAAAATGTTCTATATTGTTAAGGGTTTCACACTATTCAGGACGGTGGGTGGGAGAGGAGGAGCCAAAAATAACTTGCACTTGGTGCAACAATAGCAGGCCCGAAGCCAGGTCAAAGTAAGCAGGGAGGCACCAATACCCAGCAAGGGGGCACCTTTACTTTTTCTTAATTTTTTCCTCTTTTTCTTCTTTTTTAAGCGGGGGGCACGGACCCCCCCAGTGCGCCCCCTTGGCTACGGGGCTGAACAATAGCAAGCTACAGTTCTACAGATGTTGTGAGGTATAATTACAAACCAGATAGTCAAACATATTTGCTAAAGAGACACATACTGTTAAATAATATTTGACGGCTTTAGATGTGCTCTGGTTTTTTATAACTCATTATATATATTAGTCAAATAAGATTTCAACTATTATACGCAAATTTAAAGTTTGTTATTTAAGGATATATTTGGGAGGAGGGATATTATAATTATGCTATTTTTTTTTTAAGTTTGTATTCTGTGGAAGGGGGGGGGGATTGACATAATTTACTGGGGGGGCGGGATTACTGAAGCCTTCAGTGTCAGTGAAGGTTTGACAGTTGTCGACAAGGGAAGAAGGGGGGGGGGTCTAAAATTTGTTGACGTAATTCATGGACTATCCCTTAGTTATCATCCGTAACATTTAATGATTTTTAAACAACCATGGGAATTTAGTTTATAAAATATATCAAAATAGTTTTACTTTTAAAAAGGATCCTTTCAACAAGTTGAAGTGATTTTTGGCTTGAAGCTTTTGCTGTAAATGCAGTGACTGTCGAACTGACCAGTGAAGAGCTTTAAATCCTTTAGCCAGCATATGATGTCGAAATATCGCATCAGCTTTTCGAGTTTTGATCGAGAAGATAGCTCTCTGACTCCAGTAGTTGAAGTGACTAGATAATAATCTAACAACATTGTAGTTTAGTGATCTGTAATAATAGTATAAAGAGCTAAGTTGTATACTTCTGAATGTTTATAAAAATAAAGTTAAAAAATCATCCTTATTTCTAAACTTAGAACATTGAAGTTTCCAACAACAAATCACTTATATATATATATAACAACGTAATTGAGCACATTTATGTCCTAAGTTGCTATGTTACGAATACATTCAATACAGTATTGCTGAATGTGATGATTTATTATAACTTAACTGTTTCATAAGATTTTGTTTCCTCTTTCTTTGCTCCCTTGAAGCGACAGTAAACTCATGCCATGCTGTAAAATACTGAACCTGAAATATAAAGTCTACAATACAGTTTGATAAATTTTCATCACCGAAATTAATTTATATTGCTTCAGATCCCTGACACAGCGTAACATAAAATAAATTATAAGAAAAATGACGCTAACAGCCCAAACACACGTCAAAGACATTGTTCCCATTAGGATGTGTGGGTTCTCTCTCACATAGTTCAAAGGTTACAGTAATGACAGCAATATGTCAGAGTGGCCCAAGTTTCAGAGACCTAAGTTTATCTAGTAGCTCCCCTGTCTTGTACCCTTCATCATAACGTCCATTTATTTTTAAAAAAAATTCTTTGAAATAAAGAAATATCGCTGGTGCGATGCAAATAGTTTTAAGTTATCAATTTTAAATCATTGCATCATCTGAGTAGAACTATGTGTGTAGTTTCGAAAAATAAAGTAACATACATTTACTTTAAAAAAAAACTGGGTGAAAAATGTAATTCACTAATAAACGATTAAAAAAAAAGAAGACTCAAGCATCAAACCTTGATCATAATGATTTGTCTGGTGACTGTATCGGCTTGGTATAGCATCTGTAGAAGTTTAACCAATCTTGGATTGTCCAAGTGAGTCAGTAGTCTTTCTGCTGGGCTCGCCCTGTTAGTCAACAAACTTTAAATGTACATTTAGCAAACAATAAAGAATTTATTTAGAGTATTTCTCTCCCCCCTCTCCCCCCTGTCTCTCTCTATCATCTCTCTCTCCCCTCTCTCTCTCTCCTCTCTCCCTCCCTCCTCTCTCTCTCTCTCCCTCTCTCTCTCTCCTCTCTCTCTCCCTCTTTCTCCTCTCTATCCATCTATCTATCTATCTATCTATTTATCTATCTATCTATCTATCTATCTATCTATCTATCTATCTATCTTTACTAAGAATAAGAGTGTGAATGATTACACTATACTGAACTAAATATGTTCTTAAATTAGGGTCAATGGTGAATAGATTTGTATTCACTAAAAATGTATTGATTTCAATGTTTCCAGCTGTTTTCTATTCTGACAAATACTTTGATCTTGTTAACCAATGTAAACAATTGTAAGGACCCACAGAGTTTACTGTTATGGGGGCCACTTGCCATTAGGCAAGTTCACTTCAAGGCCATTCACCATTGTGTAGTGGTATGATTAAATGCCTCATAGTCTGACAGTGTGAAATATTTATTAGTTACTAAAATGTGGTATTAAATAAACTGCAAGAAACAAACTTCAAATGAATTGTAATATTTGATTTACTAATTGCATATTTACCTGCCGTGAGTAGAAACATCAGATGACTGAGAAGTCGGGCCATTGACATTTGTTTTGTTTATATCAGATGAAGCCTCATTCCTCGTCGCCATTTTGTTCAGGATTCTGCTGACGATTTCGTGCTGACCACTGGGGTATTTCTCTCTAGAACCCACTGACCCTGGTCTGTTCGGCACCGAGGGTTGATCTGTCATGTCAGCATCAACGTTCAGAATTTTCGCTTCTTTAGACCGAAGTAAATTTATATCATCGTTAACCAGGCGAGTTTTATCCCTACCGCCCCAGACAGAATTTTGAATGTTCGAGTGATGAGTAGTAAGACGAGTATTTGGAGTGAGCTGTCTTCCATTGTCTTTTTCTCTCCTGAAGACATTGGACGGTTTCTTCCCAGCATTATATCCACTAGTAAAAGCTATGCATCTGATGTCTTGATCCTGATTGATACTTTTGAAGCTACCATCTTTAGTTATAGTTTTGACAGGCGTGCTGGTTAGGAAATCTCCGGATCTAATGTTAGAAAAATGTTTGCGTTTTTCTATCGCTTCAGCTTTAACATCGTTACGACTTGAGAAATGATTGATGGCGCTGGCCAAGCTGAGACTTGTGTCGCTGTCTCTAGTCTCACTGTAGTCGTAGTCAGAACTATCCGATTCTTCACCGTTGGAGTCTACGGAGCGCATTTCATCCGGACTATGTTCTCCAGAACTTGTATTCATGACAGCATCTAAATCTTTCAGTTTAAAATTTCGCACGTAATGCTTCAAGTTTTCCTTGCTAGAGAGTCTGTGGTCAATTTCAACACGAAGTTTCTCCAATTTTTCTTTTAATGACGTTTTAACGTCATTGGCCGATTGAGGCTTTGAGATGTCAACTTTCTTGACAGAGGAAGACCTTGACCCTTCCACTGCGCTTTGCGGGCGAGATTTAGTTAGGACTTTTAGAACATTTGACTTGGATGGCAATGGAGACTGCCTCATTGTTTCTTTCAACGTGTTTTTAAAGAATATTTCACTTTGAGTTCTTTCAGATTGCACCACTCTGGTTGGCTGATTATTTCTCTTGATTATTTTTGGTTCGCTTCTCTCCTCGCCACTTTTTATACTTTTTACTATTTCGTGTTTCTTTACTTGTGTCCTTAAGTTGTCTTTAGCATTATTTAAAGGACTTTCTTCTTGAGACTTTTCAATAACTGGGCCACGCGTAGCGTGTGGTGATTTGGATTGCAGAGGAACATTTCTGGAGATTATTTTGGGACGTTCGCGTTTTGATGACAATGATTGGATATCGGTGGAGAAGGGCTGCACTTTGTCCCTTGTAGTAGAGTCCATACACTTTTCTTCTTCATGCATATCTCCAACGTGTTTATGAATGTCATTCTGTATTTCTTTGGGACTTACATTCCTTCTTAAAGAGCTACCTCGCTTGTAGATATACTTTACCATCTTCCTCAGCTCTTGTCTTCTCCGAGAATCACTTGATAGCTTTAAGTCGCTGTGTTCAGAATCACTTGTTAGCTTTATGTCGCTGTGATCAGAATCACTTGTTACTTTTATGTCTCTGTGATCCAATTGTTCAGAATAACTTCTTAGGTTCAAGTTGCTTGGACTATGTCTATGGTTCGACAAATAGTCTTCAGTGCTCTTTACATCTTCTCTGAATCTCAAACCGCTTTCTCGGTCGCTTTCGACTTTGTCACCGTCGAGGCTCTCAAACCCCTGCACATTCGTTTGCTTCCGTAACCAGCTGCTGCTGCCGCTGTATCGCGACAGTGCTTCAGATCCTGACAGGCTGCAGCGGTCACTGCCGCTGGCCGTGGCTGTTTGACTGTCAGGTCGTAACTGCCAACTTTTATTTCCTTTATCCACCAAAACGAACAGAGTCCGTTCATTTGTGACCCACTGTGTCTTGCCTGTTGTGTTCCTTCCCCGTCCAGTAAAGGAGGCAGACTCACTGTGGGCGGGGTTACTTTCTGTATCAGGCCCGTCACTCACAATATTTGACAGACACTCCAGGCTAGCACCGAGAACGCCTATGTGAGATTTCAGTTGCGCCAGGCTCGGTGGGTCGGGGCCACCGATGCCCCCTCTGTGCTGGCCATCGAATGTTTTCATCGACACAGGTGTTGCTGATTTTGACCTCTCCATTACTGCCCAGTGATTCAAACGATTGTCCGAACTCGATGGTATAGTTGACGAGGATCTGGGCGTAACCGATACCAAGACAACATTAGAATCGTTATGACTCTTTTCTTGGTATCGTATTTCAATGGGTGCTGAATACCCCCCAATAGTTTCGATACCCTCAACCAATCGATAATCCTTAAGTTTTTGTTCATCTCCTTGAATTGTATCCATTCGTTGTTGAACACCTTGAGACATTTCATTGTTTGTTATTCCGTATTCTCTCCCTTTAGATCCAAATTTTGAATCACTAGATGTCTCTTTGAAGTTACGTTTAATCACCCTCTTATGTGCACTACTATAAGCTCCACTTTTCAGATGTTGGCCGATATTTTTTTCTGTAGTAAGGTCAGACGCCTTCGTGTCGATACGCGTCGAGTTTTTATTCAAGTTTTCATCAACGTCAGCGAGTAGTCTGTCACGGACTATGTTGCTGCTGCCTTTACTTGTTTGATGCACTGGCTCTAAATGTAGTAGTGAATTACCCCTCAATCTGTCTGATGTGTGAAATGAAAAATTCAGTGCACGGACTTCAGCCGTGAAATCGGACAGGTTCGAACCCGGTTCACTTAAAAGATAGGTCCTGTCTGGTGAAATAGGAATATCATCATTCGAAACAAATTTTTCGGAGGAGCAAAGCCTTGTCTCACTGAGGGGACGGGCACTGGGCCCCGGACGATCGTCTGATTTAGGCCTACTGTTGTACATGTCAAACTTTTCCTTCAGCTCTGACTCCTCCCCATATCTTTCTTGGATGTCACGTGACTTGGCCAAAAACTTCACGTGACTTCCTACAGCCTTGACCTCTCCATTGCTATGGCGGTCCCGAGTGGAATTAGGGTTCGCTTTAATCAGAGCCCTGAACGCCTTGATCTTCTCCGTAAAATCCAACTCACCAAATTTTCCCCATTCACCAAGGTCACCGTGATCAGATGACCTGAAATCTTTATTATGTCTGAACGTTCTGTCATCAAACACAGAAACACAGTTCCTCCTCACACTTCTCTGTCCCCCATCCACTTCATACCTTGCGTTATCTTTGGAATCTTTCTCATTCTTCATAAAACTTACAGACTTGATCCTGTCAGAATTGTTTACCAACACATCAATCCCGGTCTTGGGTCGATCTTGTCCTCTCATAAATGTCGTATGATTGGAATCTGGTTGAGTGACAGGCTTTGAATGTGTTTTCCTGTTGATTGTCTTACGTTGTTGAAATGTGAGTTCCTGAGGCATTTTTTGGTAGCTGTCCGAACACTTTTCCCAGTATGCTTTTAAAGCAGAGAGCTTCGCGGTTTCTGCCATTGTGTGTGTGTTGGTTATATTCTATGGTTATATTGCATGTGTTTTATGATCAGTAATGTAAGGGGAGGTAAGCTAGTTTTTTTTTTCCTTTCTCATTTATCTCAGTTATATACTGCGAAGCATATTAAGATTGATGTCGACATACAGTGACAAAAAGTAATAAATAGACTGACTGGATTACCCGCCAAAAAAAAACATGGCGTATGTATATTTAAAACGTGAGAATTTTAAAGTTGCTAAAGGGGAGGCTATATCCAACAATACTATACATCAGATGAAGTCCCCCATGTATTGATTCACTTTCATGTATTCAACAGTGTTTAGAAAGAAATATAATAATTTTGATGTGTTTCCCGTATTGATTTAGTCCATGAAACTCAAATGTCAACATCACAGGCCTTCTGAAATCAAACAATAATGGTCAGATGTTAAAGTAAATGTTGACAAATGCATGGACTATGTTAGTAGTGACCAACTGACAAATGTATGGACTATTTCAGTAGTGACCAGCTGAAATCAAGCAATGATAAACATAAATTAAAGTAAATTTTGAAAAAAATAAATGGACGGACAATGCTAGTAGCAGAAGCACACATTGCGGGGCGTCTTCAGGACGGGACTTTGCCCCAAGCCGTAAAAGGGACGGGAGAATGGCCCGAGATACTGGAAGCCATGATTGTGGCGACCCAGGATCTTATGTCCCGTCCCCCGACACAGTGTAGCACTGACCCTTCAGTGGGTCCCCGGGAATGTGGACGTGCCTGGTAACGAAAGGGCCGACTCCCTTGCAAGGTCGATACAAGCCAAGCGCAGCCCTTGAGTGCAAGAAAGAGCTCACTTGAGGCAGCGTGTACCTAGATCAGGCTCTTTGAGCAATCTCGGTGGTTCTCGGGTTGGGACAATTGGGTGACGGGAAGAAATGACCGCAGTCAGATGACCTGTGGTGGAAGCTTAGGAGGATCGAGCAGGCACTAATTGCCCAGTTCCGTACTGGGCATTGTCCTTTTGGTGCGTACTTTGGG
This sequence comes from Bulinus truncatus, assembly GCA_021962125.1. Lineage (NCBI taxonomy): Eukaryota > Metazoa > Mollusca > Gastropoda > Planorbidae > Bulinus > Bulinus truncatus. Next base: position 1,446,815 of record JAGDYQ010000133.1, on the reverse strand, counting down.
AGGTTGAGTCCCAATGTCGATTCCCTTTGCGTCATTGCAGGGAGGTGGAGGAAACCGTGGATCATGTGCTTTTTTTGAGCCCCGGGCTGAAGGACCACAAACATGCTGCTAAAAGGGCCGCAGCGAATACTTTTGCCTAGTCTGTCCGAATCGCCTTAACTCGGGTCTCTGTCTAGCCCCCCCCCCCCAGGCCCTTATAACGGCTCTGATACATTTTAACATACGTATGTGTGTATAACCTCATAACACGACATACTAACTGATTGTAATTTGAGTGTGTGATTTTTTACTTAATTGTCTGTAAGGGCTGTTTTTTTTTAATCCCTGTTAAATACATTGACAAGTACAAGTATAGGTGAATACGGATTTAAGGTTAGAGATTAATGTGTCATGTTGAATCTTTAAATCTAGAAGAAAGGGGGGGTATGCGGTAATTGATTTTATATGTATCTGTCTGTGTTTCTTGGCAATAGCTCAATTAATCAATTACTTTGGCCCATTTAGCAATAATTCATCATAACAACCGATTGACGCCATGCTTATAAATAATATTAGTCTCACGGGTAATGTAAAAGCTATATTTCTTTTCCTGAAACTATAATGTATTCTGATCATCGATAGGGTCCACTATGACATATTAAGTCTGACCACAGGGTGGACCAGTCGGGCAGCTTGCTTGTCATCGGCCTTTATGGTAGTCTCCAGATGTTGAGAGACACAGCGAGTCTGATCTGATCTCACGGGATTTACGAGACTAAGTTTCAGCCCACAGTTATCACTGGGAGTGTTCTAAGAGAGAGGGTTGGGACAATGGGGTGACGGGCAGAAATGCCCACCGTCAGACGGAGCGGCCGTCCAAAAGTGACCCGTGGTGGGGGCTCAGAAGGTTCCAGTAAGCTTTAATTTTCCCAGTTTCGTACTGGGCATTGCCCTGTAGTTGCGTACTTTGGGAGGTTAAGTCCCAATGTCGATTCCTTTATGGCTGTTCCCAGATGTTGAGGAACACAGCGTGTTTGATCTCGCGGGCTGTAAGAGACTAAGTCTCAGCCCGAAGTTATCGCTGAGAGAGTTCAGAGAGAGAGTGAGTGAGAGAGAGAGAGATAGAGAGAGAGAGAGAGAGAGAGAGAGAGAGAGTACCATTACCAGCGTTAATACTGCATGGGTGACATCTATAAAATGCCGCACCATTCCTGTGCCGAAATATACCTTAATTGTGTAAATCCCCCCCCCCCCAAATGGCGGCAAAGTAAGTCTCGCCAGGGGCGGACTACTCCTGTCTATTTTTACAACCCTACGTTTGAGTAGATTTGCGCTTCCAAATGTAATAATGAACTTTTAATGTTTGTTGATTGTTGTTTGATAAAAAAAGATCCGAAGCAACATGTAGTTATAAAAAAATGTTTTCATCATAGATTCTAAAGGCATTGAACAAAAAATAAATAGATTAAATAAAGGTCTTATACCATCGAAGTAAACATTCGTCAGTCGCGCGTATTCACGTGAAACACTGAATTATTATTGCCGATAAAACAGCAAAGTAACGACCTCAACAACAGACATGTCAGCCATTGTAGTTAGGCTCCAGCCAATATTCACCAATAATTCCTGCCGTCCTGATCATAAAATCTTTGCGGTATTAATCATACTCGGGGGAATTTCTGGACCAGCAAATGCATGAAATTTCCAATTTCTTTAGTTATTTTGGAATAAAAGATACAATTTAGTCGTTAGATAAAAAAATCTCGTATGTAAAGAGAGTAGCCTATGTCATTTTATTAAATAAAAAAAGTACATGTACTTTTAAAGTCTGTATTATTATGTTGTAGAAGTGCTCTATCTACTGGCATGTACCCGAAAACATACAAAGTTATCTTACAAAAAATTGTTTGCACACATATTAAAAATGTAATAAACTTAATTCACCATGTTATAGACATTTTTTTTTAAATTGCCCTAATAGTCTTACAGTTTAAAAAAAAAACAACATCCATATTTACTAATGTTTTTAAAACTGTGTCAAGATGTTCATTATCAATCATCTCTTATGAAGCGTCACGAATTCAGCCAATAATAATAAAGGATCAGGGAATTTTCAAAGAAACGTCTTGGATGATTGGAAATCGTAATATGGCGAACTTTAACCGATAACACAATCAACCTCTTAATATCCAAAAGTATAACAAAAATACATGTCTGTAGAATAAACTGTCGTAGCCTCACGGGTCTCACTTGAGACACATGGTCGAAATAGACTCGCAATGTACTCTCCAAGCATTAATCAGTTGTTATACCCCACTCCCCCCCCCCCACACACACACAGATTTCATGACACTGGTCAGGTCATCCATGCATAACTTGCCAAAAAAACAGCACTTTACTTGATAGAATGTGTCGTAAGAGATCTTAAAAATTTAAAAAGGAGATACATAAAAAAATCATGTAATTGCACAATACAAACATGGCATGTGGTGTCAACTTTTAGTGAAGTGACGCGCAGCTTGACTTTGACATAAGAATGAATGAGTTGTTTTTATATATTGTCAGAAATTACTGTGCGCCCCGTCGATATCTTTGCGACTTAAACCAAACTGGTTGCAGCTATTGGGTCTGCAGTGTGGTGCCCTTTCTCTTTCCTCACCATAAACTAGACTGTAATGGCTATGGAGGCTATAGGTAAGCTGGTGTCACCAGAACTGTTGGGGGGGGGGCGAGGCCAGGGAACCTATGAAAAGGTAATAAGGGCGAGGGAGAGGGGAATAATCCAATTCTTACTGAATGCGCTTTAAGAGGTTTTTGCATATATATTTTTACAAGGCAAGTTTTATTCTCATTAAAAACTAAAACGTTATAAGGTTCGAAATTAAACAAGATCACGGACCCAAAATAATTGAAATCGTATATTGTAATGTAGAATCTACGCATGCGCCAAATTTTAGTCTCATCATTAAATTAGAACCAGTCCAAAACTGAGTTTCAAGATCAGAGGAGAGTGATTAATAATGAATGAAAATGAGCATTTTAATGATAAGGGATGTCACCCACGCTTTATTCTCCGATTATATTATTTTTTTTTGATAAAGCGTGTTTTTAGAGCATTTTCGAAAAAAAAATGCTCTATTGTCCCCGTTTTGTCTGTCTGTCTGTCTGTCATCACCCTAGATCTCAACAACCATAAGTCCTAGACCCATGATGTATATATCATTTTGTAGGTCTTGGCCTGCCATATGTACATCAAAAGTTCATTCCGCGATAGGACCTCTGAGGGCCGGGCTTCAGGGCTCCTAAGGGGCTTATATATTATATATATGGCCCCATTCTACACCTTGTACGTTCAATAACCCATTCATTTGGTGCGAAATACTGCAGCACGTAGTTTCACCAAGATTTATTAAGAAACTCATCAAATGAAATAGTAAGCTTGTGTTCTGAGTTTAATTGAAAGTATCAGAGCTATGCAACAATTGACGGAGTTTTCGGACGATTAAATGACTACAATTTCGAATGTTTTCAATTATGAGTCCTATTTCAGTAACCACAAACCACTTGTAGTTAGATTTAAGAGAAAATAATTTTTTTTTCAAATATAAAGATAAGTCTTTATAATATTTTTTTTTACAGATATATGCATTACACAATTGAATTTATAAACATTTCCAAAATTTACAAATATTTACTGAAAGCTAACAAACGTACTGATACATAACACGAAAATGCGCTAACACGTCCTGTGTCCAGAATGGAACAGGCTTAATTGCTTGATTTTTAAAAACTTGTATTATTTTATTTTTTAAGGCAGTTATAAATATCACTAATTGTTTTTGGAAAATGTTATCTTTCGTATTTTTCTTCTATGGTCTGTTTCATTATGAAATCGAAACTCGGTCAGCCATTAGAAAATAGCATAAAAATACGGGGGTGTAGAATGCGCGCCTCATCCCCCCCTCCCCAATTCTGTTTCTCAAGGTCCTACCACGGACTGAGGAAAAAAATGCTTACAATCATAAAAAAAAGAAAAAAACAAATAAACGATTCTAAACCCCGAAACCATATTCGAGATATATGTGTAGAACTGGTCAGTTGCAGCAGAGGCGGCTGTAAGCGGTATGTGTTGGCTTAGGGGCGAGTGGTTTCTGCGGTGCCCTCATTTAGTTGACAAATAGTCTTATATCGCGTACCACTTTCCTCTTTCTCGGGGCCTAAAGAGGTAGCCCAAGTTGCCACCCTAAAGTCCGCCATTGGGTCTTTTTAAATCATGACAGTACTTACACCAAGTATCCAGGACAAGTTAAACACTTAAAATCAGCGGCGTAGCGTGGGTATCGGCCGCCCAGGGCGGAAGACGATTTTGCCGCCCTCTCAATTAGGTATTTCAATTTAATCTATACATTTTTGCCGTCTCCCTAAAAAGTAATAAAAAGTGCCGCCCGGTGCGGACCGCACCCACCGCCCCCCCCCCCAGGTACGCCACTGCTTAAAATGAATTTGGCTATGGATTAGCTTTAGATGAAATAGACCAGGAATGAAATTGCAATTCTGAGCTGTCAAAAATAAATTAGCATTAAATAACATTTCGTCTTTTTAATTTTCTAAATTACATTTTAATGCAGTTTTTAAAAAAAACGAAGTTCCTATCATTGTCTTAACAAAGAGTTTTGAAAAATGCAAATTATAGTTTACTGATGCTTTAAAGATTTTTTTTAAATGTATTTTCATTACAGTTGCGACCCTAAAACCATGCGGGCCCTCCCACAAAATTCTTAAACAAAAATGTAAAAAGATAGCAAAAAAAAATTTAATACATCGCATGAGGGGGGTGTTGGTGGGAGGGGTAAAAATACTGTTTGCAACCGGGGTGGCAGATAGGATAATCGAGGCTCTGACTGTCCTATACATTAGCTTACTTTCAATAATACAAAATCTTAAGGACTGCATTCTTTTTATGTATACTATTGTTCATGGTGGTATGGTTAAGTATCGATTGTTCAATATTTCAAATCAAAGTAATATTACAAGTTAATTCCTTCATTTTCCATTAAATACAGTGGCGCCCCTAGTAATATTTTAGTGTTTGAAATGCCGCCCATGGCTGGCTGCAAGGTAAGTGCCACACGGGGCGGTTCGAACCCCCCTCCACTCCTTCCTATTTACGCCACTGCAAGTTTGCTTTATGGACGCCCCATAGGCGACTTAACTACAGGGCTATGTTCTACCACTCTCGAATTTCATACAGTCTCACCGCCACCCCCACTCACCCCCATCCCACCCCCCCACCCCTTTACCGAAGTGGTTGACTAATTTAAAGGGGAATGCAATAAGTTTTTTTTTTTATTATTAGCGATCCTCTATCGTAACTTACAAGTATGGGAACGAATATTGATTAGCTATCGATCTAATACCCTGAGCCAAAATAGTCGTAGTTATCTTGAATATGTATATCTGGGTCCAGAAGGAAAACAGCATAACTGTTGAACGTTCTCGCAGCTTGCATTTTTGTACATGTTTATGTTTTCCTATAGGCCTACGTGGCAGAATAAGGCATGGCAAATAGCTTAAGTCTTACTTAAAATGAATGTCCATATTTGTTTCTAATTATAAACAGAGGCCGATTTGGGCCCACGGCTGATAATAAGTCATAACAGGGCCGCGCCCAGAAACGGAGTCCTGCGCAAAATTGTACTTTACGTTCGGTTTTTAAGGCACAACAACAAATTGGCAACCAGGAGCGCAACTTCATGGTTTCCCATCGGGCCCCGTCACTCTATATACATGCAGGGCTGCTCTAACGGATAGGCAAACGAGGGCTTGCACTCCCCACTGACAAAGCCCCCCCCCATAAGAATTAATTTCTATTAAATATGCTGCTAAGAGGGCCCCAGCGAATACATTTGCCTAGGCTGTCCGAATCTCCTTCATCCGGAAGTCTCTGTCTAGCCCCCCCCCCCAAGACCTTATAACAGCTCTGATACATTTTAACATACGTTTGTGAGTATAGCTTCATAACACGACATACTAATTGATTGTAATTTGAGTGTGTGATTTTTTACTTAATTGTCTGTAAGGGCTGTGTTTTTTTTAATCCCTCTTAAATACATTGACAAGTATGTGAATACGTATTTAAGGTTAGAGATTACTGTGTCATGTTGAATCTTTAAATCTGGAAGAAAAAAGGGGGAGGGGTAAGATTTATGGGGGAAAAAAGGGTGGGGGGGTATGCGGTAATTGATTTTATATGTATCTGTCTGTTTTTTTTTTAATTTAATTTCTTGGCAATAGCTCAATTAATCAATTACTTTGGCCCAATTAGCGATAATTCATCATAACAATCGATTGACGTCATGTTTATATATAATACTAGACTCGCGTGTAATGTAAAAACTTTAATGTATTTTGATCATCGAGATAGGATTCACTACGTTAAGTCTGTTCACAGTTTAAGGCCGAAGACATTTTTTTTTAAATTCTTTCTATTTATAAATGGCAACTGAGATAGATGGGTCACACTAACTACACAAACTGACATATACCAACAGGGGGGCACTGGGGGGCCGTGGCCCCCCCCCCCCCCGCTAGGTGTGGAGTGCCCCCCCCCCGCTTAAAAAAGAAGAAAAAGAGGAAAAAATAAATAAAGGTGCCCCCTTGCTGGGTATTGGTTCCTCCCTGCTTACTTTGACCTGGCTTACGGGCCTGCCAACAGTCCTGACCCAAAGGGTATGGGGGAGAAGCCGGTGCATTGCTACAGGACCCGAGACTCTCAAAAGGGGCCCACGAAGCTTGACATCTTCAAAACTTTAATTAATGGTTTCAAAGTGAAAAAAATTAAGTAACTATTTTAATACAAACGCGCGACTAGTTGATGTGGACTCCTGACATATCATGTATTATGTTATATACATGTTTATGTAATAAACATAAATATACATTAATTATAAATATGTAGTAGGGTGTCCCAAAAAAATGAATTTTTGAAATGTTGATGTCTCACCCCACAGAATATGTCTCTATGGTAACAGTAGTTAACCTGCGAAATTTCAGCTCATTTGGACAATGTTTAGAGGTCCCCCAAGAGGTTTAAAGTTCCAGATTTTGGTGTAAAATCATTCGCGGTCAAATCTAATACAGTGTTAATGTTGCATTATATGCAATTCTTGAATCAATGTCAATCTGCTTGAAAAATAATAATAATAAGCAATGAAAATAAGCATTCCAGCTATTTATTTTGTACTTTGTAGACAAAAATTTAAAAAAGTTCTTCAAATTTAAATTTTAACCAGCTGTTCACGATTACACTCTGCAAAATTTTTCCGATGTTTTTCAACCACTTGGAGCAAAAATTGTCTTTGTTCTTCATTCTTGGTGATACTGTCATTGAAATTTTGTATCACTGCTACACTTCGCTCTGCAGATTCATTGATACAAGCCAGATTCTTTACAAAATCTGCTGCAACTTTAAAGGATGGTGTATCTGACCAGGCTTCAGCAGGAACATCTAGAAAACTGGCATCAATGTTGGATGTTTCAAAAATGTTGTAGAAGCACGCAAATCAACAACACTTTTTGATAGTGTTTTTATGAGATGCGGTCCACGTTCTGATTGCATTGACCGAACTAGGCCAGTTTTTTCTTTTGTCCGACACAAGGGTTTAAAATAACGCAAGCGTCGACAGTTCCGAACTCAAGTACCACGAATGACGCACCATCATTTTCAATCCAGTCGATCGAAGAACAGCATCATCATATTCGTATAAACGCTTTATCAACAAGATATCATTCACAGGTGCATCTGCGGTGAGCCTGCATGAAAACCATGGTAAACCGATTAAAGCGCTGATTACCTTGTAATTCTCGAGCTGTTAACTGAAAGATGGTTTCATTGCCTGCAAACAATAGATCGATTTTCAATGCATAGATTGCTTTCGCCACCCACCTTGCCCTATGCTGACATCAACCTCCAACCCATCCATTTGTGCAGCAAGCAGAAGAAATTCCAAATAATCATCACATGAATGACTGACCTCAAGTTGACATTTAATAAATTCTTTAATCGAATCAGACACGATTATCAAAGGGGCGGATCTGGCTTCGGGTGTGTGGTTTAATTCTGGCCATTTTTCTCGAAACCTCTTAAAAAACAAAATCTCTGGTCCAGTGGATGGTCCAAGACAAACATTGAATGCATCGGAAAGGAGTACTTCCAACATGTGATGACGGCATGCCATCCATAATAGATTACGTCCCAGGGCTACTTCTAACAGCGTGCAAGCTCCATTGAGTCTTCCAGTATTGGAAGCCGTAGTGTCGAAGCACATGCCGATGACCATAGATTCGCACTTCCATGATTTGATATGTTCATATACTGCATCAGCAGCTACCTATCCTGACCCGGATGCTAACTTGGGAACACTAAGAAGCTTTGTAGTGCCATCGACAAGTGACGAGAGCAGGACAGGAAATCGATCGCCATTGTTAGTAACATGTCCGGTAACATCGGGCAATAGCTTACCATCCCAATGTACAATTGATTTTGAGGGAATATAGTCTTCTTTTATACATGCTGCAGCTTGTTGACGACAAAGCTTGCGATGACGATGCATTGTGCTCTTGGAAAATACTGTGTCAGATGTCGAAACACCAGCTTCGTTGAATGCGGATGAAAGTATCATTGTTGATTTTCTAATGCTGGTGTTCGTTCTGTCCAGCACTGCAGCAACGTTTGGTGATATGATGCCTGACATTTAGCATGCTTAGTTTAAACAAGCAATTAAGCCTGTTCCATTCTGGACACAGGACGTGTTAGCGCATTTTCGTGTTATGTATCAGTACGTTTGTTAGCTTTCAGTAAATATTTGTAAATTTTGGAAATGTTTATAAACTACAAGTGGTTTGTTGTTACTGAAATAGGACTCATAATTGAAAACATTCGAAATTGTAGTCATTTAATCGTCCGAAAACTCCGTCAATTGTTGCATAGCTCTGATACTTTCAATTAAACTCAGAACACAAGCTTACTATTTCATTTGATGAGTTTCTTAATAAATCTTGGTGAAACTACGTGCTGCAGTATTTCGCACCAAATGAATGGGTTATTGAACGTACAAGGTGTAGAATGGGGCCATATATATAATATATAAGCCCCTTAGGAGCCCTGAAGCCCGGCCCTCAGAGGTCCTATCGCGGAATGAACTTTTGATGTACATATGGCAGGCCAAGACCTACAGAATGATATATACATCATGGGTCTAGGACTTATGGTTGCTGAGATATAGGGCGCTCCTTTATTAATATAGCTTATATAGTAAAAAACGGTACTTTATAAGCCCCCTTTTACGGCCCTCAGAGGTCAGATGGCGAAATGAACTTTTGCTGCACACATGGCAGGCCAAGACCTACAAAATGATATATACATCTTGGGTCTAGGACTTATGGTTGTTGAGATCTAGGGTGATGACAGACAGACATTTTTCGAAAATGCTCTAAAAAATTAAATGTTAAAAAAATATGCACTTTGCTTAAATTTTGCACAATAGGTATTTTATATGTTTTCTAGCATTTATTACATTTTCTAATTAAGAATCACACAATTTCAACTCTAGTTAATGGTAGCAATGAGATAAATATAAGTATATTTAAACTTCATTTTATTCAACTATGGCATGCAAAAACTGCAAATTATTTGAGCCATGATTCGTCTGGATTTTTATGTTGGCCTAATAATGGAATTTTAAAAGCTCTTGGGGGACCTCTAAATGTTGTTCAAATGAGCTACAACTTCACCAATTCACTCATTGTACCCAAGAGACACATTTCAGGGGGTGAGACACTAAAGATTTAAAAAAAATAATTTTTCGAGCATTTCTGGGACACCCTAATATGTAGTACAGAATTTCTCCTGGAGAAAATGACAGAAAAGCATTTTGGCACATCTTAAAAATTGAATGCCTTTAATTTTTATAGCTGTGCATTCTTAATTATATAAATGTATCCATATAATAAATTATTGAGTTAAACATTACGCCAAATTCATCAGTATAGAATTTTGTTAACAGCTAACAAATCTTCTTTGCACAGGGGCCCATAATTTACTCACGTCGGCCCATCATAGCATCATATCCAAATATGTTCTGGTGTGTATGCAGCCCCGTAGCGTGAAAAATTCTACAGCAGGGGCCAGGCCAATAGCATGGGGGGGGGGAAGGATATAAATGTTACTAAGTATAGCAAATAAGCAGAGGGGGCCAGACAAAACGCAGGGGGGGGCGGGCCCCCCTGGCTCTCCGCACACTACGGGCCAGTGTGTATGTCAGAGAAAAGGGATAGACAGGGCCACCAAACTTAACCGCCTAGATCCCCCAAATGTACCTTTGCCCCACAGCCCCCCCTCCCCCCCCCCCAAACGTACATTTGTGATGTTGTTTTCTTTATAAGTACCATAGACCTACAATCCCTGGTGAGGGACTTTCAATACAATAAGTACAATATTATAAAATGTGGTAGAACAGTCCCTAAAATAATGTTTAGTCTGTGCCCTGAAATACACCCAGGCAGATGAAAAAAAAATTCACTCTATAGCGGCCCTATCGATGGCTGGTTCGAATAGAAACATAGTTAGTTATAAATACCTATTGGTCATCCTAGAATTATTTAACGTGTCTTGACCCGTGTACAGAAAAATAACCAAAAAAAAAATGTCCTTATACTGTCAGTATGTCCAACGCCAGATGATTATCTTTTGATCAGGCAAATTGTCCGAGTGGGATATAGAAATATCTGACCTCATGTCAGCTCCAGTCAGGATTGGGGAAAGTGTGTGTATGTGTGTGTGTGGGGGGGGAAGGAATGAAGGGGTGGGAGGGGGGGGGGTTAAACCAGTACATCGCTAGGTGGTTAAGATTTAAATATGTTACTTTCTTATTAAATTGTTAACATAAACAAACATGAAGTGTAATCTACAACTCTATGACTAGTAGAAATAAATGTTTACATGCACACAATCCTGTGAATGTTGACTGTTTTGAGGAAATACATGTACACGCCTACTTTTAAACGGGGCCGGTTTTATCTATCGGTGGTCCTCGGCAGCCCCGTAGCGTGAAAATTCTACAGCAGGGGCCAGGCATTCTACATCAGGGGCCAGGCAATAGCAGGGGGGGGGCAGGTAATACATTTTACTAAGTAGAACAAATAAGCAGAGGGAGCAGACAAAACGCAGGGGGGGGCCGACCCCGTGGCCCCCCGCACGCTACCGGCCTACTAGGACCCCTTCCACGGTTTCTGCTTAATTTCAAAGACTAACACACACACACACACACACACGGAAAAATTAAACCATCCGCATTCGAGGGAAAAACAAAAACAAAACATTAATACCTACTCGACTTTCCTAAACCGAAACATAACTTTATTAAGTGCCTTTTATTTGAGTTAAGTGTTAAGTTAATTTATTTAAAAAAAAATAATGTGATGAGTAAAAATTGAAATACTTTTGATATGTAAAATAAATAGTCTGTATTTCAAGTCAAGTTTAATAAATTAAAAAAAAGGACAATGGTAGTGAATAAGTAATCGATCTAAAATGACGCAATGAAAGAGAGTGTTTGAAATGACAAATAAATTCTTACCGGTGACCAACCTTTGTAATCCTAACCACCATAGTTATACGAAATATTTAAATTGAAGTACACAATAACATGTTTAGATTGTTCTTTCTGTGAAATAACGAACTGCTTCGGTTAGGCATGATATTAAATCACAGTTTCAGTCTACACATGTGGCACTGGCACCGGGACATGGCTGAAAGCCTGCCCTGACTCGTGCCAGGTGAGGGGCTGTCAGCTGTTTCAAGTACCAGGCTGAGATCTATAGCCTCATTTGAACTCAATGACTGGAGGCGAGGTGTTTAAGCCTGGCATGAGAATTTTTCTAAAAGAAATATCTATCTTTTGTATTGTATTATAATCAAAATGTGTGTGTGATTATATCGCATATTTATTCTCTTTCTCCCCCCCCCCCGGCTTTTCTTAGCGCCCCCCCATCCACAATATCTGTCTCTCCACTCTCTTATTCAGCCATTACTTATTTCTACATCGCATATGTCTGTGCTGTCACCATGTGTCAGTGTGCTCTACTTGTATTCACCGCTTCACGAATATAAATAAAACTTTATCTATCAACACGGCTAAATACTTCAGCCAGATTTCACTTAACATGATTGACTAGTTGGGGGGGAAAAAAATCAATATGACCAATAAAACATATATGGCGGTATGTGTGCGGGTGTATGTGTGTGTCTGTGTGTAAGGGGAAGGGGTATGGTGGATTTGAAGAATGCTCGTTTGGTATTATGAAAATCGACGAGAGCAGTGATTCTCAACAAGTGGTTCGCGATCCACTGGTGCAACTGATTAGGGGGGTGGGTGGAGACAATTCACCGATAGAGAAACCTTGTTAACAGAGTGGCAGCAGCAGCGTCACTAGGGGGGTGCGTGCCGCACTGGGTGACACCGTTTTAGGGGTGACACCAAAATGAACATTTTTAAATTTCATAGTCGAAAAAACTCGGCATAGTCGGTTTTATTACCGATCATAGTTAACATGAGCAGTAGCACAGGGTGTCACCGTATAGAGCAGTAGCACAGGGTGTCATCATACAGAGCAGTAGCACAGGGTGCCAGCATGCTGAGCAACTGGAGTTAGGTAAACGAATACAGCTCAAAGCTGCTCGGATCAATATAGTTTTTTTTTTGCAAACTTTCTGAAAAAAAAAGGGACGTGGTTTCATTAAATTGGAGACGTAGTTTACAAACTCAGTATATTGAAAGTAATATACATCTTTCTGAAATACAGCCTGTAGTACTATCGTTTTTATCTCTAAATTATTTTAAAGTAAATTCTCTCAGGTCTCCTAAGTTAATGAAGAAGTATACATTAAAACGTTTTTATTCTCTTTCTTTAATCGTAGTTCTTTATACGTGAAGTTCGAAATCTAACCAGTTTTCAAAGTGACCCGCGATAATAAACCAGTTGCCAGCGTGGTTCAGGATGAACTAAAGCTTGAGAACCCCTGGACTTAAAAAAAAAATGACAACGATTTAATTGTCTATGTAACAAAGAAACTCGTCTATGGTGTTCATAGCTTTATAGGTCATTAATATTGCTTTAAATGATGTTCCTTATTAAAATCAAAAGGGGGAAACAACTGTGCGTTAATGGCTGTTTAAATTGCTTACAACCTATCATGAACAATGAACGAAGAGTTTTATTTGAAGTCGAATACGATTTCTAAAGATACGGTACAATGAAGGTATTCGCTTTTTTTTTTTAGGTTTTATTTCAGCGTAGTATATAGGATGGAACGGAATTGGAGGGCGGCCAGTAATCGTGAAGGTATTGACACATTCTACCTATTGAATCAGAACGTTGGCTCACTTGTAGTTCTTACACTATCCACGCTACTGTTGCTATATTCACAGTGACCTGCAGGATTATGTTACATCGGTGATTGATTTCTGGCAATAGCTTAGACATTTATCATTTTCTACCTTACATTGAAACGTTGTGGTCAGGTGTTATGTGCAACAGTGTTGTTCTTAAGAGTCAATGGGGGCCCCAGGCAAACAATTTTAGAGATATATGAGGACTTTGTAGGCAGAATTACCCATCAGATTTTGATGGCGATAAGAACTGGAAGAGATACCCTTTGAATTGAGGAGCGGGGGAGGGGGGCTTACGCCACCACTTTGCGCTATTGACCAGGATCAGAATGCATTGGTCTCGCATTAAACTCTTATTGATGTTTTTGGGACAAGATTGCTTTATTTGTTATACAGTCGAGAAAAAAAGGTTGAGTACCACTGCAGTAGGGGCTTCAAATGGCTCCAGACAAAGAGAAGTCTTGGAACCAATGAAAGATTTCTATTACATTACTATTTTTTTGAATGATGTCTGCTTGAATGTTTGAAAAGCAATATAAAACACATCATTTGGTATATGAGTTGTAATGTATAAAATTAACAATCATAAAACCATTAAAATAAGCTGTTTTTCTTACTACACTTACAAAACATTATGACATACATAATACACAGGTGAATGAGCTGTCTTTATATGTTACCTTATGCACAAGTGTTTGATACTAAGTGCAATTTTGTTTTTAGCTTAATATGTTTTCTAATAAAAGGTCGAGCCAACATTTCTGGTAATTATAAAGCAATTGCTTATATAGTAGATTCAATTAAATATAACTACATTTAAACTCCACAACAGCCACCTATAAAACTGGTAAATTTTATTTTAGAATATATAAATTAAGAAATATTGCATATTCATAACGTGAATTTCCAATCTCTCACACATATTTTTTTAACTTTCGGTAACTACTTTAACATCAAACAACTCAATCATATACAAAATTCATTAATTTATTTCTAACATTTTATGGCATAATAAAATACATTTACATGGTTTTAAGTGGACCATAAAGTCTTTTGTAAAAAAAAAACAACAAAGAATCAAAACCAACCAAGGATGGTATTGTCAAGTATCACAACATTAGTATGTGTGAACTATTTAACACCATCCTGACCAAGAATAAATTTGACAAACTGAATGATACAACTTTATATGTGAAAAGAAAAGAAAAATATTCAAAAGTGGATACAACAACACTTATAAAACTAATTACTTGCAATTAATTTAAATACAGAAGGAATGCATTGGGAAAGAAAATACATTAACTCTGGTCATTTAAGTCTTGCAGGTCAAAAACTGCTACCCCACACAGGCAACCAAATCTAAAACATACACCCTCGTGTTTGATGCAAGCTCCTGAATATGACCCAAGTATAGAACATGAGAATAAGTAAAATCTACGGTAAACGCTGATCAAGAAAATTATTCAGTGAATAGAAGAGATTGCAATGTGACCATCTGATAAAAGCTGCCCATTAAGTCTTCTGGGTACCAATCTTTGATTTCATTATCGATGCTCACTCATACAAACTGTCGATGCTGCTTCAAAATTGTATTGAAAATACATATACATATAAAAAGAAGTCGACCCTTAAGAGCATGAACATACTTAGACTCAATTTAGTATTTACCACAATTTTCCCTTTTTCACAAAGTACGAAAATCAAGAGAAAATTTCAAACAAAGTTCAAATAAATTTACAACATTTTCAAATAAGGAAACACTATTTTTAACTATAATATTTCCAAATTAAAAAAAGAACCATTAAAACAAAACCCAGAAAGCAAAACAAATTACAGCTAGACTTAAAAAAGTGTATGTGCTTTTATTATCTTCATACAAAATATATCCTGAATTGGACATCGAATTGCTGCCAGGATTAAACTAAAAAATAAAATATTGCAATTAAAATAATGATAACCTGTTTGTGGGGTTGAAATAGAAAAAAACTAAAAAAAAATCCTTAAACTTTGTCAAGTTGCTTTCATTACACCTAACTTATTGCAAAATAGAAAAAAAAAAAAAAAAACAAGGAATGAAAATAATCACTGAAGTGAATTTTTAAATATCAATATTACAATCTGTGTTATAAAATAAGGGAAAAATATGCAAATAATAAAAAACAACAACTAAAACCAATCTTTTCTAAAACTATGAATTAAAAAAAATAATGGATTTTTATCAATAGGATTGTATTTCTTTAGTGCACAAGCTAAATCATAATTTACAGATACAACATACATACTTTTAGTCATATCTGTCCCATTCCAAAGAATTATATAGGACTGTCCATCACAATGAAAACATTTGCTTCAATTACTGTCCAATTATATTGTGGGTAATGTTGAGCAGTGCTGGATACATTGAGAAAATACACAAATCTACATGGACGGCTTAAATGTTCATTCTATTCCTTGCGGGTACTAGATTTTCTGTTTTTTCTGGATTCCGGTTCAGGAAGTGCTGCATGTCGTGAGCGATGGGATGAATCTCCAACAGGGGCGTATCTAGATCTCTCCACTCTGCGCCTCTGGTCAATCCCCCTCATTGTACTGCGCCATTTCTCTTGATATTCCTGATCAAATGGCTGAGCTTCTTCTGTAAAATGAAATGGTAAAATTAAAAGCATGAAAGCAAATGTGAATGCTTTTTCAGCTCAAAGATTTGCACTTGAGCGTAAAGCAGAAAGGATTTACAAAATAGTTCGCTTAAAGGTCAGCATGTACAGCTTGCATAAGATATTTAGAATAGGAAGAATATGAATGTGTATAATTCGGATCATTTATATTTCCAGTTAGGTTTTTCAAGTTAATTAACTATGTTGCCTTCAAAACAGAATAGCATTAGAAAAAAATTGGTTAAGCTATTTTGATGTTTTATCAAGAAGTTAAATACACAACATAAACATCTATCACCCTCAAACATCCATGAAATGCCAGAAATAAATGTCTACCAGTATATTATATTGAAGGGAGATTTAGCCCTTTCATTATGGATGTGAATTTTTTTACAACAATCATGACATGGCCCAAACTACAGATGCGGATTTTTGACATTTCACTTCAGCGATAGATTTCTATACCTTATTCTTAATGTATCGTGTTGTAACCTATATATTCTTGTAGAGAAATCATTTCTACACAAATTCATGAATGGTTTTTCATCATTTTATAGACAGTTCTTTTTTTATTATGTATTTAGTGGGAAGGGGGTAAAAATGACGTTTTCTCCTATCGAAAAGTCTGCCAAAATGGCTGCTTTTGATTACGGTTAAAGCCACCATTCTAGCGCAAGATTACACACATGTAGAGGTCAGCCTTTCATCTACGCGAATATCCAGGTTATTTGCATAACTTTTCCATAATGTAATAACAGGGAGACAGAAACCAGACCCCCTATGTGAGGAATTTCTTTGACCAGCCCTTGCCAGTTGTAAAAATTGCATAACAGGTTCACCACGCATGTGCAGTACTATTGTTAGCCTTAGACACAGACCACAGCGTGTTACTTCAAAACCAAACATTTTACAAATTATGTAACATTTACGTTTAAAAATGATATTTTTACAATAAACAATATAAAAATGATAATAATTAATTATTTGTTGTAGATTTCCGGCGATGTAGTTAGTTATTTTCGATTAGCATCAGAAGATTTATGACATCACTAAAATTCCCCCCTCCCTCTGAGATGAGGCCATAGGCATGTTTTACATCTTCTAATTAGTATCACAATTTCTTTCTATTAACTTGTTGTAGACTTAAAATACATTAAAGAGAAGATACGAAATCTAAAATCCTCACTTCCAAATGCAATTTGTTTTTGTTTTGTGAATGTGATATATTTGTGATATTAATGGATGCGTGTTTTGTGAGATATTTCAATATGGATTGCATTAATTATGGTGACGTTATAAGATCATGTGAGTAGCTACATTTTCTATTTTAAAACATTGTGTCCCTTTAATGTTTACTTTTAGTACTATAACTTAAATCACTTATTTTTTCTAAATCACTATGATTTTATTGAGATTTATAATTTGTGTCCGGATTGTTTTATGGTCCAATATGGTGACAGATTAAAAAAAGGTCATTATTACATTAATTTTGGGGAAATATTGAAGATAGCATAGCCAAAATGAAGAAAAATGGACATTTATTATTACAATGCTTAAATTCGCACACGTGTTATAATTATTTTGTTGTTTTTTTTGTTTGTAATGTGCAAGGTTTAAGAGTTATACAACCAATTGGAAGGTATAAATTATATCGATTTTATATACTTTTATCATCTTTGCTATAAAGTCAGCATACATCAAATATCATAAGAAAGATCATTTAATTTCCTACATGTTGATATAAAGATCATACTATTTATGTTTGTGGTTGATAAATAATTGCACAATAAATAAAGGCTATATAAACAGCTCACATTCAGGTCCTCCATTAAAAATTGTGATTATATTCAACTTAAAAAAAACCATATACAAGACAATGATCTGACCAGCAGTAACACATGGTAGCAAAACATCGACCATCAGCAAACAAGCAGAAAATAGGCTAAACACTTGGGAAAGGAAAATATTTAGGAAAATTTATGGGCCAGTAAAGGACAATAATGAGTGGAGAAGTAGAACCAATTCAGAATTGTACGTACTATACGAAGAACCAAATATAACAGCTGAAATCAAAATGAATAGATTGAGGTGGGTAGGGCACATAGAAAGAATGGAAAACAACAGAGGTCCAAGAACAATATATAAGGCAACACCCTATGAGAAAAGGCCCAACGGCATACCAAGAAGCAGATGATTAGAGGAAGCGGAGATAGACCTATATGGGTTGTAGAGCCAAAGGAAGAATATTCAATTCATACCAACTTTATCAAATCTTGATCAAATTTAGTAATTCTTACACCATTGTAAAGGAAATTGAATGGTGTTTATTTTATCTCCTTATATCTATAGGCTATTTTTATATCCTCCGCATAAAATTTTCAGTTGAAAATAGGGTTTAAAATATCAAAATTGAAAAAAAAAAATCTTATACTTTTCTGACTAATAACTTTTTATATATCAATTGTATAACTTTTAATTCTTTCACAGATTGAAAGATAATTAATTTCTTTGTAATAAAATGTATACTTTTAAGGAACTATCTTTATCACTTTAAAAGTTACTGGCGTTTTTGTGCACCCACCCATTTTTTCTCCAAAATTTTTGCTCAAGCCCAAAAACCGTCAGTAATTGCAGGGTATTCCTATGTAACCAATGGGTTTAATGTTAACCTGAGTATTATATCGCCAGATATTTAATGTCTACATGCATATTAAATTGAATGAGATCTTAAAAATTAATTGAAAAAATTTTAAGAGTTATTTACCATCATCAAGATTAATAAGCTCTTGATTTTCATTTTCTTCTCCCGTTTTACTATTTCTGCTCCTCTCAATAATGTGGGCTCTGTCTTTGATATGGTGTCCAACAGCACACTTCTCTAGACCAGTCTCTGAGTCCCGTACAGCTTTTCTAGTTTCTTTGATCTAAAATGCAAAATATTAAGTCCTATCAAATATTCCTAAACAACTACATTTTCTTAAAACCTTCCTAATCTGTTTCATTATAATAGAAATTTTAATGTATACTTGAAATTTCAACGAGAGACAAACATCTTGAACAATTTTATTTTGACTAAATAAGGAATATATAATCTAGAAAGTTAAAAGCCTCAAAATATAAATTATAGTAAAAATGAAGCTCACCCCTCCAGGCCCTTGAATTGTGGACGTGGAAGCCTGGTAAACCTTAGGTGCACCCCTCCCAGTGTTGGAGAAAGTCATTACAGATGAATGCTGATAGACTTGTGCATTGGGATCATTTGCTGTCTGTTCCTGAAAATTAAAATTAACTATGGATATAATGTAGGCATTTGGATTAACAATAATATGTCGAGGCTGAGAAAGAATGAAATACCAAAGACATGGTCCACCACATTAAAAAAAAAACCTGGCCAATTAAATATAATAATAAATGTCCTTACATCTTGAAAAAATGATTTAGCACCATGTAAAAGATAAAAATGAACAAGGACAATAGAACTTACGAAGGCTCTGTGCATGTCACTCATCATTGATCTCATATTTGAAAACATTGATCCAAAATGTGCAAATGGATCCATAATAAGACCACGATTAGCTAGCTGCATATTCTGAGCCTGCTGCTGCTGACGCCTGCTATTTAACCTAGAGCCATCATCAATGGATAACATTCCTCCACCAAATCCAGCAAAAGGATCCCTGAATAATTGATCCATCTGTCTTATATGTTCATGGTGGGCACTGGAAAAGAAAATATGCTTATAATTTATGGTCTAGGGAAACACATTTCAGGAATTATTTCAGTATTTTCACATTTTCTACGTTAATTTTAGAATACTGGACCTAAATCACTTTTGTATGACTATCAACATCCTGCTTTTCACAAAGACACTTAAAATAGACTAGAAATTCTAAGCTTTTGTTAGCCTTCTAAGTATTACAGGTTTTAATGGGATATTTGAGGGGTGCATTAAAACATTTCATGCATTAGGCAAGTGTTCATTCTGCAAAATTTTCAAGTTTCATGGATTTAAAATAAAGTCAAATGTATTAAACTATAAGAACTGAAAATAAAATGTTTTATGGACCATAAAAAATACATAAAATAGACACCATGGTAATAATGCAGTCTATACAGTCAAATCTCAGTTTACAAGCAATATTCATTCTCATAGAGTGCTAATAATCCAAATTATCATATATAATCCAAATTATCATATATCAAGGCAGATTTTCCAACAAGGAAAAATAGTAACTCTGATCATTGGTTCCAAAAAAATAAATGCCTAATGAAAATGATTATCTAAGGGTGCTTTTTAAAAATATCCATATTTCTTTAATCAGTGTGTAAGACACCTTTCACTGTTCCTGATGGAATCTATTTGCTCACCGTGATTTTTCTTTTTGTATGATGTTAACATAGAAGCTACTTTTTTTTTGTAACATTGCACAGAAAGACCAGAAGGCTTTGATACTTAATTATTTCATCATTGCACTGCTACAGTTTTAATTATACTTTCCGCAATTTATTCACTGAACTGAGAAAATGCTGAGCTTTCTTCATTGGGGTTAGGGAAGTTTGTGAATTCTAGTACAGTAGGCTAAGATTGAGCATGGAAGATATAAAACATCTGCTCATCAGTTAAGCCTAACAGAAATAGCAGCAAAATGTACTACTTATGCTGCAAGGCCTCGCTAGGTTTTCTAATCAGAATTTTTTTACTGTAAATTTTTTGGCATCTTGCTAGACATAACTTTTTTAAGACACATTTCACATAACAAAGAATGATCTTTTGCAGAGAACTTGCAAATCAAGCTACTCATTATTTAATGAGCCTCTAGATTTATTCCTACAATGTAAGTTATTACAAAAGTTAAGGTTTGAAGCACAAGTACAAAAGACATTAAAGCAGGCCTGTGTAAGAGTGGTTAATGGCCGCCATGAAAAAAATATTTTAAAAAATAAAATAAAAAGATACAAATTAGCTTGGCTACCAATATAGAATTTTCAGTGTGGCCCTCAGGGTTGACAAGGTTGTGTACCCCTGCTTTAAGGTAAAGATACCATTCAATATTAATGGTTGCAGTGTCTTATAGGATAAAATGTAATCAAATTAAAAAACAAGCAATTAAGCCTGTTCCATTCTGGACACAGGACGTGTTAGCGCATTTTCGTGTTATGTATCAGTACGTTTGTTAGCTTTCAGTAAATATTTGTAAATTTTGGAAATGTTTATAAATTCAATTGTGTAATGCATATATCTGTAAAAAAAAATATTATAAAGACGTTTCTTTATATTTGAAAAAAAAATATTTTCTCTTAAATCTAACTACAAGTGGTTTGTGGTTACTGAAATAGGACTCATAATTGAAAACATTCTAAATTGTAGTCATTTAATCGTCCGAAAACTCCGTCAATTGTTGCATAGCTCTGATACTTTCAATTAAACTCAGATCACAAGCTTACTATTTCATTTGATGAGTTTCTTAATAAATCTTGGTGAAACTACGTGCTGCAGTATTTCGCACCAAATGAACGGGTTATTGAACGTACAAGGTGTATATATAATATATAAGCCCCTTAGGAGCCCTGAAGCCCGCCCTCAGAGGTCCTATTGCGAAATGAACTTTTGATGTACACATGGCAGGCCAAGACCTACAAAATGATATATACATCATGGGTCTAGGACTTATAGCTGCTGAGATATAGTGCTCCTTTATTAATATAGCTTATATAGTAAAAAACGGTACTAAGGCCCCTTTTACGGCCCTGAGA
Organism: Bulinus truncatus; assembly: GCA_021962125.1. Lineage (NCBI taxonomy): Eukaryota > Metazoa > Mollusca > Gastropoda > Planorbidae > Bulinus > Bulinus truncatus. The sequence goes on along the minus strand of JAGDYQ010000133.1, from coordinate 1,424,980 downwards.
GGTCAGATCGCGAAAAAAGTCATTTCTTGGCAGGCCAAGACCTACAAAATGATATATACATCATGGGTCTAGGACTTATGGTTGTTGAGATCTAGGGTGATGACGGACGGACTGACAGACTAAACGGGGACAATAGAGCATTTTTTTTCGAAAATGCTCTAAAAATATTTACATATATCATGTAATACTTTTTTGGGAAAAAAATGTTTCACATGAATTGTCCATTTTCTTCAAGGATGGATGATTTTGAGTTTGAAAAAAATAAAAAAATATTTTTTTCTACACCATGATAATTAATTTTCTGGCCTAACCTTTAGACTATTTTCAAAAAGACTGAAATGAGTGACGACGAAATGGTAGCATTAGGTACTTTGTTAAACCCACTTCTGATAGATTTTTTGGATAAAAAAATATTATACAAGATTTTAAAAAATAACCGTAAACGGCAAAAATGACATAACATTCATGAATGGCCAGCAAGTGATGCATTGCTAATTAGCTAATTTTAGTCATAAATGTGTGATTATATGTGAATAATTTTCAAAAGTAGAATATGAACATGACTGAGGTTTGATGATTTTTTGAAGAATAGAGATAAGTTTAATAATTTAAAACTCAGCTTAAATTAAGGGGAAGAAATAAACGGGCTACATTTTTGAATTCTTCATTTTTTAAAACTATAAATCTGCTAGCTCTTTTATAGAGTTCTCTAGATATGAAACAAAATAAAAAGCTCAAAAACAAAACTTTAAAAGACAACAATTAATTGTAAATTTAAATTATTTTCAGATATTGACAAAAAATCATGGTCATGTGCGTCAATCATGGCCTCATCAATGATTGGAGGCATTGTAATGTCTTACTGAGATCATGGATGCCCAATCTCTTAAATGTGATGCATTGTAGCATAACAAATCAAAGCAGAAAATGGAAATAGTTTCAACTAAACAATAGAATGGCATAAGATGTCTAAGTAAAAAGTACAACAAATCCTTACAAGCTAGTGTTATTTTGACCAGAAAAATGTCAACTCGTCATGGGCAATTAACATTTTTTTTAATAACTAAAGAATTATTATATTATACAGCATACAGGACTTGAACAAGATAACTATACTGTACAATAATTTACTCTGAAAAGTACGCAATTTGTAAGATTTGCAGATGGAATAAAATATCAGGAGTGAATTGTAGCTTGTCACTTTGGTTGTAGATAATCACAAATATATGTATTATAATAAACATTAAATATAACTAAATCAACGACTTGCTATTAAGTACAAATTATTTTAAATCTGAGGCAGAAAAAAAAATGAAAAAGCTTTATTCAATGTAAGTCTGAAAGTTTTCACCATAATTTAGGCCACATCTGTATTTTTTTTAAAGCAGTGGCTAGAGTTCCATCCAGACCGAATCTGTATTATTTTTTTTGGGGTCCGTCTATAGATGTGCGCCATCGCGTTTTTTAAATTATCATTTCCCCTTAGGGAATTAGGTCTTAAATAAGATAAGATTTACAAAATTGCTCTTGACGCAGAAATTAACAGTTTATTTAATTAAAAAATACAATTATTTTGTGTATAATCTTTTTATGTTTATTTCTGAAACTGGAACTTGAAGCAGCAGCCGTAATATTATAAATGCTTACAATTACATCATTAAAACATTAACCACTCCTAAATTTCATTGTTATAAAAAGTCTTTTTTTATGTACACTAAGTCTAAAATATTACTGGCTAGCGTGTGTAGTTATAGCCAGATTTCACGATTGCGTCGACAGCTTAGTAAAATAAAAGTGGAAGCTTCACAAAAAACTATCACTTTACCAATAGCCTTCAATAGACACCAAGGGGAAAAAATGCGTCCTTTTTTGTGGCTTACTGCCAAGTTAATCTGAAAGTGAAATAGAGCACTACCCTGCCCTATTCGATAACTGTCCACACTCGTGATACTGGCTAAATTTACTAACGATGTTGTAATTTTTGACACAGAATACTTACGTAAAGAAAGGATCATTGAACATAGATGAGCCAAGCATTTTTAATCGAACGAATGGCTTGATAAAAAGCTTTGAAGAAAACACTCGATAGACGTTGTCAATAAAGTAAATGTAATGTCTGGGTATTGAACTCACTTCTGGTTACGTTGATCGACAGAATATTCTGTGCACTACGTCATTAGCCTTAACCAATGAAAATCAGCTTTACATCTAATACAACTTAATGTATACTATCGTTATATTGGCCAGTGTCAGTTCTATTTATAGTCAAGAGCTGAATTGACGTTTCGGGAACTTTCACAATGTTTCTTATCAAAGTAAACATTTTTAAAAGATTTTTTTTTTGCGAAAAATGCTATTAGTTTTAGTTGGAAAATAGGACTTTTTAGTTAAAAACAGAGTTTTAGTTTGAAAAGCGCAATAATTATCTGTCGCATCGTTACCGTAAATTGACAGTGTCAGTGGGGTCTGTGCCGAACTGGCGAACTAGTTATTATTTTTTTATAAAATAGATACAATGCATATACATTAGGGTTATGACTTTTTTGTAACCTCATATTTACATGTCAAGAAAAGGTGAATTTTCATGAGTGTATTATGACACAAATAACCTTTTCTAAAAATATTTGAAAAACCTTCCCCACCAAACCATAAAACGAATATTATATATTAATATATGTAACTTAATGTAACACAACACTGTAATGGAAAGTTACATAAGAACAAGTGCAATGCATGTAAGCATGAGTATACAGATGTCCAAAATATGAAATGATAATAAAGGACAGCATAGGAAACATAAAAAAAGTTTTATGTTTCATCATTAGTGAGAATAAAACAATTATTAAGTGTCTTTGAAGCAGTGGCGTACTTGGGGGGGGGGGCGGTGGGTGCGGTCCGCACCGGGCGGCACTTACCTTGGGGCGGCATTTTTTATATTTACTTATAGTTGTAAAAAGCAACTTATTCATTTCATATTTATTTTCTTTCTTGAATAATAAATGATTATTATGATTATTATAAGCTTAATATTTGATTTATATAAATTATGATTAACTAGGCCTATATGATTTCAAAAACGTAAAACGTCCTAATAATACAACCAAAGCCAAAGGTGAAACAGGAAAACTGAGTCAGGACTGTTTTTTTCAAATTTTGCCTAATGGCGAAAAGCTCTTAAGATCGTGGATGGTATATTTACCATCGAAGAAAAGTATTTATTGTTTCTGCTGCAAACTGTTTGATAATTTTTGTCTTTTTAACACGGAAAATGGTTTTAACAAATGGTGGAAACTTAATCTCAAAATTAGTCAACATGAGGTGAGTCCACTGCACATTCGATCATATTCCATATGGAAGGAATTAGAAATAAGACTTGGACGTGGCGCAACTATTGACAAACTACAACAACAGAATATTGATAAAGAAATAAAAAATGGAAGGAAATTCTAACAAGAATACTTGATATAATTAGATTCTTAGCAAAACAAAATTTGGCGTTTCGAGGACATCGTGAAAGTGTTCATCAGGAAAACATCGATTCAATGGAAAATAGAGGAAATTTTTTTGAGCTTGTTGACTTATTGGCTAAGTACGACCCAGTATTACGATAACACGTAGTAAAAATTAAGATGGGTAATAAATATAGTATCTCTCATTTGTCGCCGAAGATTCAGAACGAATAAATAGAGCTATTGGGAGGCGCAGTCAGAAAAACAATTATGGATCAAATAAAACAGACTAAATACTTTTGTATTATATTCGACAGCACTCCTGACATTTCACACAAAGATCAAACCAGTCAAATTATTAGATATGTAGTTATTGATGGTAGCGAAGTTAAAGTTGTAGAATCGTTTATTGACTTCGTAGAAACTAAAGGAAAAACTGCTGGTGAAATCACAGATATGATTTTAACGAAATTAGAAAATGACGGTTTAGATATAAACAAGCAATTAAGCCTGTTCCATTCTGGACACAGGAAGTGTTAGCGCATTTTCGTGTTATGTATCAGTACGTTTGTTAGCTTTCAGTAAATATTTGTAAATTTTGGAAATGTTTATAAATTCAATTATGTAATGCATATATCTGTAAAAAAAATATTATAAAGACGTTTCTTTATATTTGAAAAAAAATATTTTCTCTTAAATCTAACTACAAGTGGTTTGTGGTTACTGAAATAGGACTCATAATTGAAAACATTCTAAATTGTAGTCATTTAATCGTCCGAAAACTCCGTCAATTGTTGCATAGCTCTGATACTTTCAATTAAACTCAGATCACAAGCTTACTATTTCATTTGATGAGTTTCTTAATAAATCTTGGTGAAACTACGTGCTGCAGTATTTCGCACCAAATGAATGGGTTATTGAACGTACATGGTGTAGAATGGGGCCATATATATAATATATAAGCCCCTTAGGAGCCCTGAAGCCCGGCCCTCAGAGGTCCTATCGCGAAAAGAACTTTTGATGTACACTTGGCAGGCCAAGACCTACAAAATGATATATACATCATGGGTCTAGGACCTATGGTTGCTGAGATATAGGGCGCTACTTTGTTAATATAGCTTATATAGTAAACAACGGTACTTTATAAGCCCCCTTTTACGGCCCTGAGAGGTCAGATCGCGAAATGAACTATTGCTGCACACATATCAGGCCAAGACCTACAAAATGATATATACATCATGGGTCTAGGACTTATGGTTGTTGAGATCTAGGGTGATGACAGACAGAAAGACAGACAGACAGACAGACAAAACGGGGACAATAGAGCACTTTTTTTCGAAAATGCTCTAAAAATTGCAGAGGACAGGCTTACGATAATGCTGCCGTCATGGCAGGAAAGCACAGTGGTGTTCAAATTCGTATTAAAGAAATAAATCCAAATGCAGAATTTGTAGCATGTACAAATCATTCTTTAAACCTGGCATGTTTACACGCAGCTTCAACCGCTATCAATTCCATCACATTTTTTGGAACTATCGAGCAGTTATTTTCCTTGTTTTCTTCTTCCACTCATAGATGGAGTGTTTTACTTTCTGTCACTGATCAAGGTGTTAAACGCAGTGTAGAAACTCGCTGGAGCGCTAGAGCTGCCGTGGTAACTATAGTAAAAAAACATTTTTTTTTTTACATTTTAAGCGCTTTGGAAAAATTGACATCTGAAGAAGAAAATAGTAAAACGAGATCAGATGCTGGAATATTACTCAATTCTATGCAATCTTTTTCTTTTCTATGTTACCTTCATTTATGGGAACCCGTCCTTTTGGAAATTAATGACGCTCAAAAATACCTGCAAATAAAAGGGTTAAATGTCCACCAATGCCATATAAAACTAAATTCTTTGCAAACACATTTCATGGAACAAAGAGATACGCTAGTACAAAACGCTGTTATAGCAGCCAAAATAATTTGTGAAGAGTTGGAGATATCGACTGAGCGTCGAGTTAGAAGGAGAAAAAATATGAGTGGGGAAAATTCGCGAGACGTGGGGCTATCCTTTGAAGAAGTACGAAGAGAAATGTTTTCATCTATGGACAGAATTATAAAGGAAATAAAAGAACGCTTCGATCAGTTGCATGGCCTTGTAAGAAAATACTCGTGTATAATACCGTGTAACCTACTAAATGAAGAATTTGAATGTCAAATAAATGACTTGATTGACATTGATAAAGAACAGTTCCATATTGAAAGAAAAAGGATCCAGGTTTTTATGGCTGTACCTACACTAAAAGAAGAGGCAAAACATTGGAAAAACGGGGAAAAGGGCCCTCTTGATCTGCTAAAATTTATTCAGCAGTTTAGGTTGGAAAATTCTGTTCCCAACATTGTAATTTTGTTAAGAATTTTTTTTGTAACAATTTCAATCAGTGTCGCTAGTTGCGAAAGAAGCTTCTCAAAATTGAAGTTGATAAAAATTATCTTCGTTCTACAATGAGTCAATTAAGACTACAAAATCTTGCAATATTGTCAATAGAACAAGAAATTACAAATAATATAAATTTTGAGAGCATTATACACGATTTTTCTAGTATGACAGCTAGAAGAGTAGATATTATATAAATATGTTTACGAGTGCATACAAATATGTCTAAAAAAATTTACTCTGTGTATTAATTAATATTGATTAAATAACTTAATAATTTATTTATGTGTATTAATTTATAAAAACCACTATTTGATTGACTTATAATAGAAAGGGCGGCAAACTGGAGATCGCCCCGGGCGGCAAAAGTTCTAGTTACGCCACTGCTTTGAAGTCTCGCAACGTGGAACAATGTCTTGCATTATTTGTATAGCTCTTTCTGCATAGCAGTTACTTCGTTCTATACCAGGTATTGCTTAATCTTCACAGACCCAGTGCCTCAAGAAGCATCTTTCTGCTTCAGTGTATCTATGCAAAGCAGGTGCTAAAACCTCTTTTCCTATTTTCCAGTCCCTTTGATCTGAAAACCATACTTCAGACCATGTTCTCGCTATGAAAGCACACAAAAGTTCAAATTTCTAGTTTCTATTTTCCGAAATAGAATGAATGCTAGACTAGAAGCCTTCAGTCTCTGGAAGTGAATTACTGGAAAGGTTTTATTTAATTCGTAATAGTGAATAACTTGCATCAAATGATGTAAAAACTTCATGTCATCTCTCCATCCTTTGTTTTCTCACATGATTTCTGGACTACTATCTTGAGAACCAAATTTCTCTTTAAGTGACTCGTAATTTGCGCTAATTTCAGCAACAAATGGATAAGAAATGTTTGGACTAGACGTTTCCCTGCTTAAAACAGAATTCATAGCATGCTTGAGTACTAGGCCTAAAACATGAAGCTGACAGCCTATGTACTGAGTGATTTGTCCACTGTTCTGTTGACAGTAATTTCGCAGCTTGCATACCACACCATTTTTGCTGCCAGAATTTGTATTCGTTGTATCGCAAATAATTACTCGAATACATAAATAGAGTTCGTATTCAGCTAGAACAGTCCTATTCGCTGTAAATATTGTCTCTGCTTAACCACAGTGGCGTCACTAGGGGGTGCGGGGGGTGCGGACCGCACCGGGTGACACCCTCACGAGGGGTGACACCCAAATGCAAAATATCTTGTTTTAGGCATATATTCTTATTTTGTAATTTAAAATAATTCAAAGCCGTATTTAATTTTTGTTTATAAATAAATAAAAATATCTCCGCTTATTAACAGACACTGCGTACTTTTTATTATATGACCTCTTATGATTTAAAGTTATTTTCTTTTCTCGGGAAATTGCATAACCGAGCAATTTTTTTTTATTATATATTAAAATTGTAACTAAGATTCTGTGGCGCGCTGGCAGAGTGGGTTAATCGTTTGGCCGTTACACATTTTGGCTAACTATATGCGGGTTCGATTCCTCTCAGAAATTTTTTTTTTTTTTTTCAGGATTAGGGTTAGGGATAGGGTTAGGGTGTGGAGCAATATCTATTGAGGGTCCCCGAAAAAAAAATATATCTCCCATTATTAACAGTAAATGACGTCATCAACGTCTGCAGTAAATAAGAGTTCTCATTCATTCTGTTTACTGACGTCATCAAAGTTTGCTAGACGTATCCCGAAAAAAAAATACGTAGTACGTCTTAGACGTATCCGGAGCCAGTGCGTTTTTTTAATGAAATTATTACACTGACCTATAAATATCAATTATCGCTAAAATCCTGACCCCGGAAACGGAAAAAAAATAATAAAGTCGCGCATGCGCACATATATACGGTCTCTGTAAAAAAAAATATGGAGACCGGGTGTCATGAGAGGGGTGACACCATGAGTTACCGCACCGGGTGACACCAACCCTAGTGACGCCACTGCTTTTCCATTTGTCCATATATATATATAGGCCTATATATATATATGCGTGTGCGTGCGCGCGCGCTTGTGTGTGTGAATGTTAAAAACAAGTCAGCTGGGAATTTGACATTCCATATGACATTTGAAGCATTTCTAGAACTAAAAAGGGTAAAAAAAAAACAAATTCACGCACGCACGCGCACTCACACATCCACGAACACACACCCGCACACATACACACACACACCACACAAACACCAAACTTCACCACACACACAATTATCGTATTCATTCTGCCCAGATGCATACTAAGGTCGGTAAGGGCACTGATAGTGTATTATGCTTAAAATAAAAACGCAGTGGATACGGTTCCAAGGAACGGGACTCCGTATTATTTTTTTCCGGGTCCGGCTATAGATATTGCTCCTAGCCCTAACCCTATCCCTAACCCTATCCCTAACCCCCTAACCCTAACCTTAACCCTAACCATAATCCTAACCCTATCCCTAACCCTAACCCTAGCCCCGAAAACAAAAAAAAATTGCAATAATAAGCAGTCCGTCTGCCGCGCATGCGCATCTATAGCTGGACCCCGAAAAAAAAATAATATGGAGTCCCATTCCTTGGAACCGTAGCCACTTCCAAATAAAAACGTGTACCTAGTTAGGGACTGTTCACACATTTTTTTACGCATTAGGGGGTAGAAGGAGTGGTCTGATTTTCGTTATACTCCGCAACATAGGAAGAGGTGGTGAAGGTAAATTATGTCCGTTAAGACCAACGCTTGTAAATATTGGGCTCTCTTTAATCTTTAAAAACTACCCCCCCCCCAATCCCCTTACCCAACTGTCAAACATAAGTGTTAAATCATTTTGGCCAGGTGCCCCAGAAAATCGCTCAGGCTACCCTTCCTTGAACGGGGACGGATGGTCGAGTGGGAAAGCGTTCGACTGTCGATTGAAAGAACTTGGTTCGATCTCCGGTAAGGACCAATGGAAATTTCGGGTCATGACTTAGGTCCCCGCTATGTCTTCCGTGGTGCCTCCATGGTCATTGCACTATCGGCTCTGGTGGGGATGAAAGAAGGGCACCATAAAACCGTTCCATTAGTGGTTTATAGGATCTAAGAAATTTCATCCCATCCTTACAATGAATTCACACACAGACACCCTACCTTGTGGATGGCATAACAAAAGTCCCGGCCCTTTCCCCATAGCAAAGGAGAGGCCTCTAGGCAGCCCCCCCCCCCAGTTCACCTATAACCTTAACTATATTCTTACTTATAAGCATCACGACTGTCTTCTTCATCGGAATCAGAGATATCAACTTGACTTTTTTTCCGTCCTTTCCTACTTCCGGTCCTACTCATAACTGGGTTAAGACCTGCACAAACATTTTATTAAATTTGTTGTAAGCTTGGGGCATATTCATCATCTTTTATTCTTTTATACTTTTTATAAATAGCTATGACGACATGCAGGGGCGGATCTAGACAACTTTGATGGGGGGAGGGCAAAACTTTTTCATTGTTGAAAATTGGTCTTAGAACAAAAAAATATTTCGATAATTTAATGTCTTATCTAAACCTGCGGTAATGGGGGGGGGGGCATGGCCCGCCCCGTCCCTTCTAAATCCGCCCCTGACGACATGTAAGCCCACATTTTTGAGGGATTGGTGGCCTAGGACAGGGGGTGGGGAAAACGTTTCTAGTCGCGGGCCACATTGGCTCGGTAAATTTGACCGGCGGTCGGCAAACAAGAGCAGAGGATTCGAGTGTTGCCATAAACTGATATAAATTAATGCAAAACGTTTTGGGTTTGAAAAAAAAAATTAATTAATAAATGATGTTTGAAAAAAGAAGATAAAGTTAAGTATATAATAGAAGTTGTAAAATAAAATAATTTTATACAATTTAAATATACTTTATATTAAATACAATCGGTTAATCACGTTTAATAAATTGTGTACATTAAAAAGCAATGCTTCTGTTTTGGCTAGTAGCTACCGCCTTGCCTTTCTCATCACTGTTCGTCATGAGCGTTTATGAGCCTGCACATAACTGGCCCACATTAAGGTAAAAAACTATTCCAGCAATGGCAATAAATAACGACATGACATGACATGACCAAGAGATTAACTCCTCAGGGGGAAACATGTATGGTAAGTAGATTAACTCCTTAGGGGAAGAAACATGCATGGTAAGTAGATTAACTCCTTAGGGGATAAACATGCATGGTAAGTAGATTAACTCCTTAGGGGATAAACATGCATGATAAGTAGATTAACTCCTTAGGGGATAAACATGCATGGTAAGTAGATTAACTCCTTAGGGGATAAACATGCATGGTAAGTAGATTAACTCCTTAGGGGATAAACATGCATGGTAAGTAGATTAACTCCTTAGGGGATAAACATGCATGGTAAGTAGATTAACTCCTTAGGGGATAAACATGCATGGTAAAGAAACATCAAAAAGATATCTGAAGAAAAGACATGTTCAACACTTCAAATATAGATTACTACTAATGGGTAGTCGGGGTCAGAATAATTCATACGTAAAACTGTATCGATGACACACCTTTGTGCAAACGGAAATGGGGAAGTGAGTCTACTGAGCACGTAATAAGGACAGGACAGCCTTAACACGGGCACGTGCACGGGTCTAACATTTAATGTGGGTCAATTTCATTTGTTGTCGTACGGACCGCGACACACTGGATTGCCCATGGGAGAGGGGGAGGGGGGGCTATAGTGCTGTTCACGGGGCTCTCAGTGTGGTGGCTCTGCCTACTAAAGTTACAGAAAACAATATTTGGTTGACAACATGCAATGAAGTGATTCACCATGGACACTTTTGCTACTACATGCAGGGCCCTAGGCACTTTCAACGTCGTAGGCCCTCCCCCGATCTCATTTTTTTAAAATATTTTCAAGAATGCACTTGTTTTCACTTTATGTTCTGGCTTTCGTAGGCCCTTGAAAAGCCTGTAGGCCCTAGGCACAGTGCCTACTGTGCCTATAGGATAAAGCGGCCCTGACTTCATGTACTAAAATGTGTATTCTTCATAATTCTAGAACCCTTCACTTTCGAAAAATTCGATAAATCTAATATCGGGGTACATTCGTGTACACACCAGCAGTGGCACCGAGAGCCGACGCGGGCCCCAGGGCAGGACGTCATTGCGGGCACTTTAATAAACAATGAGTCGTGAAAAAATTGACATGGTCAGGGCTGCCGGGCCCCCTTTATGCCCCATTACAGATGCGGGCCCCCTGGCAATGACCCCTTGCCCCCCTCTCGGCGGCCCTGCACACCAGTGGTTCTCAAAGTGCGGTACGAATTTCATTTGGGTCGCGACTTAAATTTTTATTATTAATGGATCGAGAATATATAAATGGATAATTATAACTCTATTTTTCTACATGCTTGAAAAATTAAAGTTTGTAAATATGCAAATTAAAAGGGGAAATCTATAATGACGCTTTTACTTTCATTCTTTTATTGTAACTTTCGAACTTTTTCATTGCAGGTGGGTCGCGAAAACAGAACTGTGAAGCGTAAATCTTTGAGAAATACTATATAATAAAAAAAAAAGAAATGTGCCAACACTTAATGAGAAAAGACCAAATGCTGGCAAAGGGCCATTCAAGAAGATGATGAATGGATGTGGTCGAGAAAGTCCATTCAATAGCTGGGAGCAAGAGTGTGTAGGAAGAAATCCATTAATGTTGAGAGAAGATATCAGAAGAAGTACTGCATTAGGCCAAATCCCTAAATGGGCTAAATAGTTTAAGGCAAAAGAAGAAACAAAAAAAAAGTAAACATTGCAGAACAAAACACAATAATCTAGCTAAATTCTATGACGATTTAAAAAAAAAGTTTGTTGAATTTAAAAAAAAAAAGATATAGCAACATGTAAGTGTGTAAATAGAATAAATCATGAAAATCTCTTCATACAAGCCACAAACAGAATTATTACTGACTTTCAGACTGTCCGCTACCAAAGAAAACAATGGTGATTCAATGATGTCTCCAGAGAAATTGTCAGGTTTCATTTGCGTTCAGGAAAGGTAAACGATGGTGCCAAACTTTTGGCTTTTTAAAACACACATAAAGTATGAATGATAAAGAAAGCACTAAATTTATATATACAATTGAATAGCTTTTTTTTGTTTTTTTTTCTTAGTAATATATTCTTTTTGTAAATTTAGACTCCTTTAAGACGGTTCAATAATATAACAAATAAAAGTAACTTTGTACCCAGAGACCACTAAAAACACAAATAATTGTAGCTTTGTACCCAGATACCACTAAAAACACAAAAAAAGGAAATTTGTACCCAGAGACCACTAAGAGCACAAATAAAAGTAACTTTATACCCAGAGACCACTAAGAGCACAAATAAAAGTAACTTTATACCCAGAGACCACTAAAAGTACAGAAAACTCGGTCAGCTGCTGTGAGTTTCATGTAATTATCCGAAGGCTATAAGCTTTACGTATGTGGGCAACCTTAAGCAAAGCATATGTGCGCACATGCACACAGCTTACAGGAAACACTGCACCAAAGTTAAGATTACCAGGGTGCCAGCACATTGAGGACCAGTGCCGTTCCTAGAGTTTGGGGGTCTTAGGCAAAAGTACCTGTGGGCCCCCTACAGTCCCGTAGTACGTGAAAATTCTACAGCAGGGGGCCAGGCATTCTACAGCAGGGGCCAGGCCAATAGAAGGGGGGGCAGGAAATAAAAATTACTAAGTAGAGCAAAGAAGCAGGGTAAGACAAAACTCAGGGGGGGCGACCCTCTGCCCTCCCCCACACGTTACGGGCCTGGCCCCTGGTATATTTATACATACAGCTCGTTCAGACTATCACACTATGCATATTTCAATTTCTTGGTTTCTACATCTTTATTAAAAAAGTTCTTCAAGTAATTTCCTCTTTGCAAAGTCTCTGATTATATCT
>JAGDYQ010000133.1:1295486-1411696 GCA_021962125.1 Bulinus truncatus | reverse complement strand
ATATGAGTGGAAACTAGTGATTAATTGAAGAGATCGCACATAGATATTACTAACAGGCTATAAAATTTGAGAAACTATAAGCCACTCTCATTTTTTAATTATTTTTTTGCGGTCACTGCTAACATGACAGGGTGTTGTGTGCCTTTCTCGTCAGCTTTATTGGTGGCGCTGATGCCTACAGAATGGCAGGGTGAGTGTGCCCACTACATCAAGAGGAATTTATCACTAACTCATTATGACCAGACCAGCAGGGTGTGTGCACTGGAGATTGGCCAGAGTGGCAAGGCAAAGGTTTTTCCTGCCACCACAGACATAGAGGGAGGGTGTAGTGTGCCTAAACCCTTTGCCACAAAGGCAGGCTGCGACATTGAGCTTGAGAGGGAAAGAGTGGAAGAGTGTTGTGTGACAATTACATCTGTCACCACGCCCTAACTCTACTATGTCTCGGATTATCCTCATTGACCACAGTACCACCACTGTCGAAAGTAAAGGTTTTTTTTCCTGGCCAGGAATCCCCATTAATCTTCCCCTACAAATTATGGTACATCTCCTAGACCAGGTTTACACTCCAAACTATAGTTATAATTTAGGAATGCATTTTATTATGTCAGCAAATTAAATCAGAAAATTATCATATATGACTAGCATGGTGGAACTCACTTTGTTTTGTGAATCAATCACATGGATGGGAAGATTAAAAAGAAATTTTTTCAATGGTTTGTTAAAATAATTTTTAGATCAATCACATAGTAAACACAATAAAGTATGAAAAACATATTTTACATGAAAATAAAAAGTGCTAAGATTTTTAAAATTAAAGTCACAAATAATATCACTGAAGTTATCCCTCTTTTTTTTCCACTTATGGCTATGAAAAATGGCAGCAAACATACACACAAATTAGCAGCAGAAAAAAGTAGAAAAAGATTCTCGAAAGTGAAATTTTTTTTAGTGAAACTTTGCAGATAATAAGAAAAATGGCTTTTCTTGATGAAATAGAAGTTTCATCAAAGTCATTTAAAATCTTCCATACTAGTAGCATATACTTTTGGAAATATGTTTTTTTTATAAATGAAAACAACTAACAAAAAATGCTTAATAATTCATTATTGTACCAAAACATAAATATATATCTATATGTATATTTTTAAAAACTTAAACAAAATATGCCCCCATAGTATACTACCCTTAAAAAAGTTTGCAAAAAAAAAACACTTACACCTTTTCTGGAAAAAAAAAAAAGCACTATTGTAAAATATCAGATTTCCACATACATATTTATAGAGCAGTATCAGGGATACAAAGGCTCAACATTAACTAATTAGTTGACACTATGCAGTATCTTTACACAAAAAATAATATTATACTGTTGGATTTAAATAAGTATAATATTATAAACGCAATAAAAAATATATTTAAAAAAGTATCAGAACTTAAAATCACTTAAGCTATGCTCCACTCATTTGCTTTAAACAAGATTACTATGACAATAAAGTAAAGTTCCCTTAGTCTTTAAGTACCATCATAGTAGATGAAGTCCAGAATTCTTTTATGTATAACTTCGGCATATAAAGTGATAGCTTGGTTAGCACAACGTCCCCAATTAAAGGCAGGTACCCATTTAAAGCTGGTTGAAATAATCCAACTTTTCACAGAGGATTGAACCTAAAAACACAATGGAGTGCTCAGCCCCCCTACTATGACAATAGTATTTATTAAATTACCACATGATAAATTCTTCTTCCTTTGGATTTACAGCCCATGTAAGGCTTTGGTCTGCCATACCACTCCTCTCCAAAACTCTTTTGCTAGATCACATTTCATAATGTCCACTAGAGATTTTTTTCGACATTTTCTTTGCTTTAGTTAAAAAAACAAAACAGTTTAATGATTAACCCTTTCCGCCTCATTGACCCTTATATAAATACTCTAATCAGTTGGCTGTCTGACCCTAAACATGACCCCAACCTCCAATCCATCCCCTAGTTTTGCTGTCTTGACACAATGTATGTTTCTTACCAAGGTTGACTAAAAAAAAACTCTATCATTATCATCATAAATAATTTATTCTCTCTAAAATATGTGTACGGTTGTATTACACCCAGTTGCAGGGAATAGGTTATGCAATATATTGGGAATAGGATATGCAATATGTCGCTGCGGAAAGTTTTAGAACACTTAATAACATAAGAAATTGTCATATATTGACAATTTCTCATGTTATTAAATGTTCTAAAACAAAACATGGAATAATTTATAGTACATTTGAATACAGGCCTATTTTTTTTTATTAACTTCCCTCCTATCATATTGTAGGTAACAATAACTACCTGAAAGACAAAAGAATTATTTTACTTGAAATGGATCCAGATAAAGGAGACTTTATACTGCCTGAAAAATACAGTAACAGGACTTGCGCTCTTAGCCCTTCCACTGTACGATTGCTAGATGGTAAGTTCATATACATGATTTTTCTCATATATTTGTATGTTATATTTTTCATCCTGTTGATGTATTTTTCATTCCTCAAATGAGTGTATTATTTTATTCAGGCTTTGGAGCTTGGCAAGAAATAGAATCAATGCGCTGTCACCCAGTTCTTAGAATGCAGGCAAGGAGATAAATATAAATACTGAATCAAAATAAATGCCATTAAAAAAAATAATAAATTCATAAATTTATTATGATTTGATGTGATTTATCATGTGTAAAGTATTAACACTTAGTAAACTATTCTTAACAGGTTTGGGAATCATGTGCTGATGCAATGATTACATTTAACAATCAAGATATGGCAGAAGCACTTGCCTACATTGTTGAAAATGATGTCATTTTAGCAGGTATTAGGAAAGCTCTTAAAAGTCTTAAAGATCATGTAGAAGTACGATACCAAACAAAAGCGACATCTTATAACAATATTAATGGCCAGGATTCATTAGCTTCAAAGCTACCTTATGTTGAAATGACTCTCAGTGATGGATCAAAATTAAAAACAAAATTATTGGTACACACATTTTTTTCTTTTTTGGTTTTAAATATTTATTTAGGCCACACTTAGAATAAACATTTTCAGAAATTATTTAGGAATATTTTTCTAAAAAATAATGAGTGTCTTAATTCTTTATTTATATCTAGATTGGAGCTGATGGAATGAATTCAGCAGTGCGAAAGGCAGCAGGCTTTCATACAATCAACAGAAACTATGGTCAGACTGCTGTTGTTGCAACTTTGTTACTTGGTGAGGTAAGCACTTTGTCTGCATTTGTGTTATGGTAATCAGTTGAACATCATTTTTAGTGAATACTATATCTGGGATATCTGCTCTTATTGGCATCTAGCCCCAATAAGTGGTGGAGTTTTTGCTCTAGTATTATTGATGTTCCTAAATTCACATAGATAGCTTGAAATGAGTACTTGACATTTGTTGAGTAGATAAATCTGGACAGGGCCACGCTATCCAATAGTATGCAGTGGTTGAGGATCTCTTTTTCATCTGAACTTGGTGGTCTTACGAAGGCTTTAAATAGCTAATCTTAATTCCTTAATGCATCTAATATCCCTTCATAAGGTTGTAATTCATAATATGTTTAGGACTTAAAAATATATATTTGTAGACTTTTTTTTGCTCTATTATTTTTGATATTCTGGAAGACTTATTTACCTTGTTAAGATTTTGGGTGTAAGCTGGACTAGCATGGTGCAAGTCCCATTGAGTTATCTCAGTTACTTCAGAAACCTAACAACTCTCTGTGCAGCCACAGGTTGTTGTGGGGATGTAGAAAGCATAACTAAACAGTCCCTATTAAAATCAAAAAGACTTTAAATTCCTGCTTTTTTCCTGGGGCAGAAGGTTGTTTTTTTTCTAACTCTGTCAAACTTCTAAGGGATACCTGTCATTAGAGAGTGCTCTATAGATTAGCAATGGATGGATTCAGAAAAAATTTAAAAAAATATTTTCATTACTTTTTAGTAAAACAAAATTCAGTTCTTTCATAAATATTGTTTGATTTCCTTCTCAGGAATGGGATTTTCATGGTTAAATTGATTTTTTTTTCTAATTTGCAATTAGTTTTTTCCAGACACCACCAATATTTTACTATTTTGTATAGGTTGACCTTGACCACATTGTCATCGTAAACATTGTAAAAATTTGGGAAGGTTCCTCAGGCCAAGGAAACTTTCTTTAAAATTAGCGTATTTTATTGTGATAAAGATGCTATAAACTGAAATGAACAAAGTTAATAAAAGTTCTAAGTTTTCTGTTAAAATATGGTGTTTCTATTTTAAAAAAAATATGAATCTTTAGTGCATCCGCTAAACTAATTAATAAACACTCTTTTCCATGTTACTTGTACTCTTAAAAAGTATTTATAAACACACATTTTTATCATTAAACTCCTGCATTTTATTTTCTAGACAACTCAGAATAACACAGCATGGCAAAGGTTTTTGCCCACCGGACCTATAGCTCTCTTGCCTGTAAGCATATTTTTTATTTGTCATGGGGTTTTATTAATAAATAGTCTGAGTCAATGTTTTTTAAAAGCAGTGTATTTTTTGCATAGATATTAAATATTAATAATTCTCTTATTTTATTATCTCCTTTGTAACCAATAGATGAGCAGTAATCTGTCCTCTCTAGTATGGACAACCACATCTGAGAATGCCAAACACTTACTTGAGATCCCCAGTGACAGTTTTGTGGATGCCGTCAATGATGCATTAGTAAGATTTTTTTCTCTAAACCTTGGTTATTAGTTTTATGTTGTGAATGCTCTAGACATTGAAACATTGCTTTTACGAACTCTAGTGTAACTAATTGCTCAGTGTTGTAAATTTTCGCATCCTTCGCATATATAATTTCTGTTAAAAAAAAGTCAATGATGAAATGAATGTCTTACTTTCAGTAGCCTTTTGACTATATTTTTTCCCAAATTGTGATTTTGTTACTGTTGACTTGAGTTCGGCATTTGAAAAACAGTTTTTACGCTTAACAGATAAGGAGTAGGGAAAGAAAAAAAGCTTTATGAAATAAGTTAATGACCCCAAAACAGGTACATTGACCTGGTACATGTATCTACTAAACCGAGCAGTGTGTTGTGTGAGGAATAAAAAAAATGTATGTTGTTGGATTGCAACGAAAATTAAAAAAAAAAAATGGAATTTAAAAAGCATAAATAAATATTTTAATTCTTGCTTTACTTGTACAGGCATTTAACTATTTTTTTTCAATAAAAAAAAATTTGAATGCATGAGGGGTAATTAAGATACACAAACATGCATAATTTAAGTGGCATTAACTCCCTTGTTTAATTTATTTTTCTATTTAGGCACAATTATACAAGTTTTACAAATAGAAAATATTTCGTTAAATACAGTACCATTTTAACTTACAAATATTAAAATAAATATTTTGGATTGCGTTAGGGAAATTGCTTTTATATATTTGCATTCATAGCTATAATGAAGTATTTTCATTCTTTTTAGTAACATGTGCTCACATTAAATGCTTTAAATTCCAGTCATCTACATTAACTTTAAATTGCTGATCTGATGATATTAAATGATGAAGTAATTTATACTATTCTCATTTTAGTGGCATGAAAGAGAAAAAAATGCTGTTGTTGGGCAAGCTTTAGATATTTTCAAAAATTTGTTACAGAATGTTTTTCCAGGTAAAAAAAAGTTTATATAGGAATTCTTATCAATAGCCAGCCCTTAAATGATTAAAAGAAATAAAATTATTTATTTATATTTTACGAATTCCTATTTTTTAAATTTGTTTTCATAGTTTTTGAACTTATTTCTAGTACATTAAAAAATTAAACTTTATATTTTTCTAGATTCAGAAACATGTCGTCAACTGCCTCCAACTGTGATAGATGTACAAGAGAAATCTAGAGCTTCTTTTCCCCTTTCTTTGATCCACTCATCTCAGTATGTCAAATCAAGAGTAGTCCTTATCGGGTAAAAGTATAAATTGTTTTCTAGCATTTTTTTAAAATGCCGTTAATGTTTTTTGTTGATCGTCCAAAAATTTGTTAAGCATTAAAACTTTCTTTTTTTACATCCTCAGGGATGCTGGACATAGACTGCATCCTCTTGCAGGGCAGGGAGTTAATCTGGGTTTTGGTGATGTAGAGTGCCTGAATGAAGTACTAACAAAAGCTGCTCAGAATGGTGCAGATGTTGGTAAGATTATGAAACTAATGTAACATATTGTCAAGTAAAGGAAACAGCTTTCTAGACTCATTCTCATCAATGGCTCCTTAATAATACTTATTGTTTTTTAACTGATCAACTCTAAAAACTTGTAGAATAACAGATGCTTTGTAAAACTAAAAGTGGTTTTAAATAATTAGAACATGTTTTTGTAAATCATGAATGAAGGGAAGAGGTGGCATAATTTTTTTCTGCCTTTTGTGTGCATTTCGTTTATTATAGCTATGATATAAGATATGTAAGTAATTTTACTAAAATAGTCCTAAATAATTTTTCATAATGTTTAACTGTCACGATTTAACAAAATATTTTCTATTTGTCAAATTTTGTACCATACAAAATTGGCATAAAAAGAAAATTAAGAGAGCTAACACCATTTAAATTTTTTGTATATTTGCATTGCTATTTCATATGTGTATTGCAAATACCATCTAAATAATTGAAATATTTATTTTATACATGAATTGTCTTTAATTACATTAAGAAAAAAAGTTATACATTGCAAAACTTTGAAATAAATGGATACATAAATAAGTAAATTTTAAATACATACATGAAAAAATCATTCTTATCTGTATTTTAATCCCGGTTTCTGTTCTACTCTTCAGATATTTGTGATTAAATATTTTAATACCTTCTTTAATACCTTCTTTGCAAATTAAGCTATAATGTTAATTACCATCTTTGCATAATTCAATCATCAGTTTCCATCAAGACCTTACCCCAAGTAATATTATCACATTTTACTGAATCTATACCATGGTAATCACAGTCAAATTTAAATACATTCCTGAATGGCACATTACTTTTACTAATGCTGTATCCAATTTCATCTGGCATATCTGAAACTTTTTCCCATAATTGAATACAAAGATCAAGATCACCATTCCTGAATGCCACATCTCTTCCTAGAACTCTTCATGCAGCACACTGTTAAGCACATTAATGTAATTTTATTTTGGGCATAACATTTTTTTTTCAGACATAAGCAATGAGAAAGGGACCAAAAATTCCTTAGTACTAAATACTTTGTCACACTGGAGTTTGACATTTCACTGTAATTATGTAAAATGATTATTTATTGAAATGGCTTTTGTTGAAGATTCCCTGTTTGGGTATCATGTCATATTAAGTTTAAAATATTATTATTATTCTGGCTGTTATAACAGATTCTCCAAGTGTTGTTTTAATTTATTTTTTTAAAATGCTATCATGTTAGAAGTCTATTAAATTCAGAACAAAATATTTTTCATTGTCCTCTGAACAAAAAACAGATACATGTACATGTATGTGTCAAATGATCCCTTACAGTCAAAAGCCAATTCAAAGGAAGTGACATTGTTTTATCGTACGTAGTTTGAAGCTTCTAAAATGTTGCTTTTGTTGCTGGTATCTTGACCAGTTTAAAATAGTTTTTATTTATTCCCATCAGGATCTTTAACCCACCTTCTTGAATTTGAAACTCAGAGACAAAGACACAATGTGCCAGTCATGGCTACAATCGATGCCCTACAGCGCTTGTACTCCTCCGAACTGACTCCACTAGTACTGTTACGATCTGTTGGTCTTCACACAGTACATTCTATACCATTTTTGAAGGTGAAGTTTTGAAACTTATGCTTAAAAGGGATTTTTTTAATAACAACTAATGTTAGTGAAACTACAGTAATATCTTCGTTTACAATATTAATGTTACCAATACTTTTGTAATATCATTGTAGTCATCTATGTATAAAAAACATTTTTAATGTCACAAGTTAACTGTGATTTTTATTTTTCAATTTTACAGAAATTTATCATCAGTCGTGCATCTGTGTGAGAAGAGAGGATGTTATTGTGGCATTAACTTATTTTTTGAAGAATTGTATTGTGTTAACTTGCATTTTATTTGCTCAGATAAAAAATACATGTATATCATTGAATTGATCTCATTGATTTATATAATGCTGCTTACTAAGATAAAAATTGCAAGGCTGTCAGTCACAGCTTTACAAAATCACATGAATGTGAGAGCTTATTTTTTTTTTGGGCTCTTATTGCAAAACAATAGCTTATCTAGTAACTAATGTGATACTTAAACTCAATCATTTTTTTTTTGTTTCATTTGAAAACTGAAGGATTGCAAATTTCACTTGATAGTTGTCTTGACTTTGTATGATGTAGCTTAATTATGTTTACTAAGATTTTTGACACATTTTCTTTATACAAGTCACTGTTATTTAATTATTGATTGTTCTGAATTTTATTTATATTTGTAGACAAGTATAAAAAAAAACTTGACAGGAATAAATAAATAATAGATTTATTACATAAGACAGATACATTGTAAATAAAATTATGTTTTTTTTTTATTACATAGAGCTAATGAATTCATCTAATTAAGTCTTGTTTTCTTTTGATTTCTCTAAGTAATCCTTGATTGTTTTCAATGCTGCCTCAGCCTGTATACACATGTAAATAAACAAAAAGTGAAATAAATTAGAATATGTAATTATGTTATCAACTCTGACTGGTATTGAAAAAAATTTTGTACAAGTTATTTTTGTACTTACCCTTTCTGCTAAGTTTTCATCCGGCATATCTGAAACTTTTTCCCATAATTGAATACAAAGATCAAGATCACCATTCCTGAATGCCACATCTCCTGCTACCAGCAACAGTGACTGGTTAGCTGGTTCACTGGCTATCACATCTTTAACCAGGGAATAGGCTTCTGTGAATTGTTGTAGCACTCTATGTTGGTCAAAAATTTTAATTTTCAATTCCTGAAATTTTCATAAAATAAACATAATGACTGGTATCAAAACTTCATTGATGAGTAAAACTTTGAAACTACTGCTAAAGCTTATTTAAATTTTGATTTTTATAAATCATAATATATTTTGACAGTTCATGTCTTAATATTTTTAGAGACTTAAAATTAACTCACATTTGAATCAGGATATCTTTCCAACCCTTTTTTTAACACTGAAAGCAGCATTTCTGTATTTTCGGCACACCATTCTTCTGCTACTGTGTAGCTTGTAGACTTGAAGTTAGGGTTCATTTCATCCATCTTACCCACTAGCTGTAGCAATTCATTAATATCATTTGCAGGCACTACATAAGTCTGTGCAATATATGCAGTCAGTTCATTATTACCTGGCCATCTGAATGTATAAGACAGAAACTTAATTTCACAATACATGTATTACATTTCCAATAAACTTTTATCTCTAAATACTGTAAATGTCTCAGGAAGGATTTTTCCTGCCACCAGGGATAGAAGTGAGTGTAGTGTACCTAACTCCTCTGCCAGAAATGGCAGGCTGCTACAGTTTGCTTTTCTGGGTCAGAGAGGAAGGGTGTCGAGCTATGCCAGTTTTTTTTTTTGTCGCCACTGTTTCCATGACAGGTTTATGTGTACCTGTCACCCCAGCTTTATTGGCGGCGCTGATGTCTGTCTGCCATATATGCTACATAGAAGCAGGGTGAGTGAGCCTGCTACATCTGCTGGCATGGCAGAATAAAAGAAATAAAGCACTTGGCCAGACCAGCAGGGTGTGTGCACTGCTGATTGGCCAGAATGGCATGGCAAGGATTTTTCCTGCCACCACAGACAGGGGGAAGGTGTAGTGTGTTTGACCTCTATGCCAGAAAGGCAGGCTGCGAAAGTATGATTGAGAGGAAGGGTGTTGTGTGCCGACCACATCAGTCACCCTGCCAGCTGTGAATACCATGGTCTCAAATTATGCTCATTGACCACAGTACTACCAACATCGCAAAAAAAAAGTTTTTTTTTTTCCTGGCTCAATGATACCCCAGAGATCTTGGTACGTCTCCTAGACCAGTTATGCAATCCCAACTATAAATGCCTACATGATATAATAGAGACAGCACCTTATGAGATAATTGGATTGCAGATGAGATCTGGAATAGTTAGTAGATAGAAATGGTCCTTGTAGTTTGCATACAATTTACGGTTATTGAATTTTTTAAAATAGAATTTGTGATTAAGCAAATAACTACAATTAATAAACTTCAACAAGCAGTTCTCATATTTGAAAATAAAAGTATTATTTATACGGTTGAACAAAATTATACTTCATTACAGAAGAAAACATGTCAATCTACAACTACATTTAAAG
This sequence comes from Bulinus truncatus, assembly GCA_021962125.1. Taxonomy (NCBI): domain Eukaryota; kingdom Metazoa; phylum Mollusca; class Gastropoda; family Planorbidae; genus Bulinus; species Bulinus truncatus. Next base: position 1,401,347 of record JAGDYQ010000133.1, on the reverse strand, counting down.
TATTTATTTTAAATTTCAAAGAATTTGTAAAGAAACCAATTTTTTTGGAGAGTATTTTTTAAAGTGATTTTTTGTAATTTAAGTGAAATAAAAAAAATTAGGAACGTATTTTTCTTTATTTCAAGAAAAATATACTTTTTCAATGCGATTTTTTTTGTGCTGCATTTTTGTGGAACATATCCCCACCATAATGAAAGACAAGAGCCCTCTCATTATTCTGAACAAATAATTAGCTAATTGGGGTAAATTATTCCAAAAAAAGTAAAAAAAAAATTGGAGGGGGGGGGGGCAATGATGGCTCATCAGACATAACAACTATTGTACTGTGATTAAAAAATGGTGATCATATTATAATTCAATTGTAGACTTCAAAAATTAAGAACAGTTTAAGATATAACTTGAAGAAAAAGTAGATAACTTATTTACTGGTAAACTGTGTAAGAAACAATGTTTAAAGTTTATTTTATGCATGTGTTTTATTCACTTTCATAAAACTCCAAAAAAGTAACATTTTTAAATAGGCTTACATTTCATCCAAAGCATATCTAACAGTCTGGGACTTGGGTCTTTTTGGTTGAGGCTTTCCAGCAACTAAAGTAGCCTGATTATCACAGTAGTCCAAAAGTACGTAAAATGAAGGGTGTCTGTTTTTATGTGAAGTAATATGACTTATTGCAACTTCAGCAGCTTCTTCGTACATCTTCATGTGGGTCATATATTTAATCATTTCTTTATGGACTGATACTAATGCTTGATCTATCTGGTTCTCTTGTTTCAAAATTTTAACTAACAGAAAAAAGTATATTTTTTTTTTATGATTAAATTTTATAATTATGTCACTCATAAAATTATCTTTTAGTAACTTTTGAAGTTCTCATAATTAGTCTTTCTTATCTTTCTTTTAATTACATACTCGCCATACAAACTTTTAATGAAGAATATGCTCATCAAAAAATAAAATAAACTCACAAACATTTTGGAATAAGGGTAAAGCTTCTTCCCATTTTCCTTGTGCAATAAGATTTAGAACAAGATTCTCCTTAGCCTGCCACATTTCATTCTGTTCCATCTTAACTTCATTTTGCTGAAATCAAATATGATTATAAGTACCAACATATTATTTATACTGTATCAAAAAAAAAAAAAATTGAAAATAATATACCTCTAATATTTGTATAGCTTTCCTTGTGTATTCTTCAGCTTTAGAATGGTTATTACGGTAGTATTCTAGGGTACCAAGGTTAGTATAGCAAGTTGCGATTACTTCATGATTCCATCCAACAGCTTTGGCCTTTACCGTCAAAGATCTGAAAATATATTAATGTACAAAAATGGAGAAATAAAATAAAGTGATTCAAGTCACTTTGAACTATGTATTCAAGGATATACATGTATTATGTAAGCTAATCTTTCAGAACTATGCACAAAAAACTTTAATTCCTAATAAATTATTTATCCACTGAACATTAAAAAAATTGCTGAAAATATATATTTTTAGAAAAAAATTCTAAGATTTGTGACATCAGATGACAAATATCTATTACAAATTTTTTGCCAGGTAAAGGACATTGTTCAAAATTATATGATTGCCTATTCAAGTCCTCATTATACATGTATTGCAATAAACTTGCACTTATTGATTTATTGTTTGAAAGCCAGAAGGTAGAATAAATGGCTAATTAATTAGCACTGACTATTTAATAAGAATAAGATCAATGGTGATAAATTTATGAATTTCATTTCACTAACTCAAATTGTATCACACACTGATAAATCATAGAATCAGTGAGTGATATATGACATACATTAACACAGATACATCACCTTTGATACATAGCTTCTGCTTTATCAATATCCTTCATTCGCCTATAACAAAGAGCCATATTTGTCAATAGATTTCCCACTTCTATAAGCAGGTAGCCAAAATAAACTCTCTCAAACACCTACAAATAGAAAACATTAAAAAATAAACCTTAAAAAATACCAAAATATACTCTCAAATTTAACAAGGGGGCAATTAAATCATTCAAAAAGACTTGAAAATAATGTGGGGGTTAAAATCTTCTACCATTTTTTTTCCCCATATATTTTGAGTTGTATTCAGGTGCTGAGATGTTTAGCAACCAAATATAGGCAGTGGATAATGCAGTGCTCACCAAATAAATGGGACGAAAATCCTATCTTATCTCCCTTAGCATGGCTGATGCACTATCAACAGCAACTGATATAATATTTTTAAAGGATATTTCTTTTTCTATTATAAACTAATAGCCTTCCCATGAACACATTTAGTGGAACATGGATTTAGTGATGTCACCAATCTATAACTAAATAAGAAAAAACGACAGCAAGTAGTTGAATGTAGTGATTTAAGATTACTACTCAGAAAAATAGACCCGGACATTTGTGGAATAATATCACTGCACCAAGTTCACCCTTCTCATTACTTGTATGTTTATTAGGACTGCTTTTTTTAGTACAATGTCTTTTGTGTTAATGCCAGTAAGCAATATGTGATGATCACTCCTTAAATATATCTGGTGTGAAAATGTAGTTTCACAGATATATGTCCCTGTCAATTCTAGAATTTGAGGAACATGACTTAAAAAATGTGGATATTACTCAGAGCTTCTTAGATGAATTAAGACATGATATAGTAATCATAGTAAACTTCTAAATACAGATATTTGGTAGTCAAACCAAGCAAAAGTGAACAGTTTTAGTTAATGCATTAAAACTTTGATAGTACATCACTTTGATGATAGAGATGCCTGGCATCACCACCATCCTCGCAAAATGTGTGTGTGTTAAGAGAGGGAGGCTAGATAACAATAAGTAGCCACTGTGTGTGCATTTTTAAGCACAAATGTGATTGGTTTAAGGCAGCAAATTAATTTCTCACTTCTCTTATGAATGAAGGCTGCAATTATTTTACACAAGGCTACCTGCTCCTGTGTTATACTGTTTGTACTTTTAAAAAGTTAGATTTAATAAAGAAGAAATTGACAGTCTCTTGACAACAGTTAACAGCACTTCAAACCAACCCAAGGCTCTGGGGCTTATTCAAAGAATTTGGCGAGAGCCTACTATCCACTCCACCAACTGCTACTACTGAATGCCTTGGCACAGTTTTCTTGAAGTGGTGCCAGGTTTCTTTTGCAACCACAAGGCAGACAATTAAGTAGAATGGTCCAAACTTTTGTGCACAAGTACCACAAAAAGGGGGCTGCCGCCCATTATATATATTACATACTTTTTAAAACTTTTTAGTTTAAAAAGAACTAATCTTATTTTTTTTGTTGCACACTTTAGGCTAATTTGGCTAGTCTAGATCACACTTAAAAAAGCTTCCCTACTTTCCAACTTATGCTGTATTTCCATAATTATTTTGATTTCAAAATCTCAAGTCTTATTTTCATTCTACAAGATGTTAATATATGGAATTGAAATTTTAAAATAGTGTATTGTTATGCAGAGCCTACACTAGTGCCAAATTTGAGATTTATCAATAAATGAGAATAGGTCTGAAATTGAGTTACAAGATTTACAGATAAACACACAAAGAAAGTGAAGTTAATTACTAGTACATTTATTTAAAACTAGATTTTTCATGAAAATATAAGTAATCATCATTAGTCTTGTAAAGCTCATTAGGAGATTTAGACTTACTTTTTATGACAGTTTTAAGATTCAAATAAAAATGAAATGAATGTTTTAATAAATTTCAATTTAATGAAATGTCCTTTAAAATCTAAGCTGACAAATAAGCCAGAATTATTCAATGTTTCAATTCATTCATCACAGGTAGGAATTAAAATTCTCTTTATTTATTACCTCCATGGCTTGTTCGAAATATTGCAATGCTACTTCTGGCTGCCCAGTTTCCAGTTTTACTATCCCCAAGTTCTGGATGGCCTGAGAGCAACATAAATCATTTCCTATTTGCGAATGTAGTTCATAAGACTCTAGAAGCAGAGGTTCAGCCTATATTTTGAAAATAAATTTTTGATAAAAAAAAATCAACATTCTAATTCATTTATTTGATATTTTACAGCTATGAAGCTCAATGATTATTAAATATATTAAAGAAGAGACCTGAGTAACGATCAAGGTGAGTGATGGAGGATGCACCAGAGTTCACTAAGTTTCTAAAGTAACCACAGCATGTCAAAGCAACTCTACTTGCTCCTCAGAATATGAGCCCCAAAATTTTTACTTTCTTAATTTATTTTTAAAAAATCCATAAAAAATGCTATATAAATTAGTGTATACCTCTGTATAATGTTTCTGTCTTAAATGTAAAATCCCAAGCCCATTGCATGTAAATGCCAGTGTCTGCAAAATGAATTTATCATCAGTATTCTGTTGCATTAGGCTGGATTGAAAGAAAATTTGTAAGGAATTTGTAAGACATAAACTATTATCTAAACATTTATGTTAAAAACAGTTAATCTCATATTTAATTGCGTAAATATTAAAAATACATGTTTTAAAATGATATCAAGATTTGAATTTTATAAAGCAACTGTAAAAAATATATTATTCTGACTGGTGTAATTACCAGTTTTTATGACACAGCTTATTTTATTTTTATAACTGAATGTTCATGATTAAATATTCATTTTAATGAAATGATTTAACAAGTTTTCGACAATTATTTCTATTTTAATGGTCAATAGGAATTATCACCGACTTGTAATAAGGATTTAAAAAAAAGTTTGTTATACATCCTGCATTCTGCCATGACAGATTCATGTAGGAGTTGAGCTTTGTCATACTCTGTATTGTCTACATAAGTACAGGCTAGGAAGTATCTGCTTTCTCTCAGTTTAGATATTCTTACGTCCTCAGGTATTTTACCTTTTATCCCTTCCTGAAAATACAGCAAATCACTAGAGAAAAATGACAAGAAAAAGATAATTAAAAACTAACAGGAATCTATAAAAGAAAATCATACCAAAATGTTGATAATGCGATTATGAGTTTTCACAGATGCTCTATGATAATTAGCTGTAGAAAACATTCTCTTCATGGATAATAGAACTGGCATGAGCTGCAAAGTGGAAATTGTAATCTTGAGCAACAAACTTTTAAAGAAGAGTTAACAGTTACTTTAGACTTTAATTTGTAGAATACATGTATTAGTAAAAGTGAGCCTTAGATGGAATATCACAGAAAGAGAAACTAGGGGGTTGAATATGTAATGCAGTAACTGAACATCTCATAAACTGATTATTGTCAAAGTTTTTGTGCACTAAATAGATACTAATAAAAGTAAAGTTCCCTTAGCCCTACTGGGCCATCAGGGCAGATGAAGTCTAGAATTCACATATATGTAGGGCATATGTAGGGATTGTGTAGTTAGCACAACGCCCAGCCGCCTTTACTTCCCCAACTTAAGTCAGGTACCCATTTAAAGCTGGATGGACTTGTGGGACGACTTTTCACCTAATAACAGCTGAGAAAATTCCATGGTTCTCACTGAGGATTGAACCCATGACTCTCAGGTCGATATCTACACTCCTCAGCCATCCGTCCCACAAATAAATACTAAAATACATATCAATACTGTCGTGCTCTGAAAGAAGCCAGAGGAATTAAGTAAGGAGTATTAGGCCTATTGAACATAAAAGGTTACCATGTATCCTGGAGGGTCTTTACATGTGTTGTCTTGCTCTTGATTATAATAATATGCCACAGTCAAATCAAAAGAAGCAAATAAAGATTGGACTAACGTGTCCTGTTTACTATTTGTAGCAGTCCAGAGATCTATTAGTTCATACACACTTTTCCTATGAAGAAAAAATGTAACAAAATATTTTAAAGATACTTGAAAACATATAAAATGGAAAGTATGTACCAAAAATTAATTTTAAATGGTTTTGTATTGAAATCCACTGGAATCATTTTGACAATATAATACAAATATCAGATTAATAAATTTAATAAAATTAACATTTGTGTCAGAAAATAATAGTAACATTTTTTCTTTTAACTTGAAAGTTTTAAATTATATTTTGATAAAATTAAAATGAAGGTTTTATATTTTTTATTGTTATATTACTGTTATTAACAAAATTTATGTAAGCTGCTGCTTATAAAAAATTCAATTTTCATAATCTTTTCTTGTTTTGTTGTTTTTGCATTAAATAGTCAAATTTTTTTTTTCCGAATCTAAATATCAGATTTAAATATTAACTTACTTTTCCAGGGAATAAAAAATCCTAACATCACTTAAAGAAGTCATCAATCCAATTTTGTCATCAACTGCATGCTGCAAGTATGGCAATTCATCTGAGATCCTTTTAATCAATATGCTATTTAAGATTTCTGGAGTCACTTTAACAGTCTTAAGATGAAAAGTGTAAATAAATTGAGACCCACTATCAGTATTGGATTTAATATTACATGGCGAAAAACAATAGTGATGAAATGATATCAAAATTAATTATAATTTTGAAACCTGTTTTATTAGTCCCAATAAACATTAAAGATTAATGGCTGAGTAATGATGCATCAAAGAAAATATCAACAAACATTATTTAATACACATTTTTATTTCTCATAAAATTTTTTATTAACTAATAACTAATGTGTTTTCTCATTCATTTTAAGTTGACATGTGTTTTTCCGTTAACAATAACATTAATATTTAGAGAGTCATGGGTTCAATCCCCAGAAAATTTTATTCTTCTTAAGGTATGACTAATAAATGTTTCTCTAATATTATTGCAACAGCTTCTTTTGTCTATTTTTTTTACGTTTAATAAAAATTTTTGTTAGGGTAAACAATGTTTAAGTGTAATTTATTTATTTTTTCACCCTTTTATAATTTTTACAAGGTAGCAATGAATGCAGTAGTAGTACTGAAGCTTCGGTTCAGAGGCCATGTCCAGGATGCAATTGTTAAGCTCTTATAAAAAATGTTCAATGTTTCTTTGCAACTCTTAACTTGGAAAAATTTAATAAGCATACCTTTCTCTGTCTTTCAAAGTAGTCAATTAGGTTTTTACTGGCCACATATCTGAAAAAAATGAATTTATTGACAAGTGAGAATTTACTTCATTAAATTATCCATAGTTCTTAATTTAAATAAAAAAATAAACACCTTTTTTCTGCTGAATTTAGATATCTTTCTTTAACAGCAATTTCTAGCTCAGAAAAAGCAAATCTGAAAACAATAGATGCAAAATTCATTATATTTTATTCTAATTTTAGAATATTATTTGATTGAAAAAAGTAATGTTGACAGTAATAATAAAGTAACCACCTTTTTTTTTAAACTCAGGCTGGGGTAAGGTATGAAGAGGTGGACAGCTCTAAGTACCTAGGCTATATGCTCTCCAAGGACAGTAGATGTTTTAATGAGATTCCCACTAGATTTGTAACAGCCGTGACCAGACTAGTTTATAACGCAGAATTGTCTATTTCATGACCAAATACAGGATAAAAAGAAATCAATGGTGATCCACAACCAGCTATGCAGTGTGTCATTGACCAATGTTGAGGCAGAAAGATGTATTTGGGCATACAGGTTCTTAAGACAACTGCTGTAGAGTGTAATTTAATACTTGAGCTTAGAGCTAAGAACTTTGTAAGGAATAGGACTTGCAATCTAAGGAAACACTCCTTGCAACAGTGAAAAAGCAAAAGTGGACATAATTGAGGTATCTTTCAGCCCTGATAGCCTCTGTAAAACTATCATGCATGGTATAGTGGAGAGAGGAAGTCATAGTGGCCACTCAAGAAAGAACTGGATGAACAGTATAAAAAATTAGAACGGCCAAATTATGTTCACCCTATTTAGTAATTGCGTGACAATGAGAGGAATGGAGAGACCTATCCAGTGTAGTATCCCTAAGTCTCCCAATGACAAACTCATTAAGGGACAAATGATGAAGATTATGGATCATCAAATAATTAACAAACTTTAAAAGTCTTTGAAACTAGCTTAAAATAAACTTTTACAGACATGAGTTTATACATATACATTATACATGTATATCTTGCTTTTAAATCACTTTAAATGTAATTATAAAAAGGTGTAATGAGCCACTAACATTGATAACTAGCTCTGGATAAACTTTTACAGATGAGGTTATACATAAATAAATTATTTAAACCACATTAAATGTAATTATAAAAAGGTGTAATTAGCCTCTAACATTAAATACATATCAATGAATACTAATAAGGAATTCACCCAAATTATATTGACTGACCTCAATAAACCTTCATGTATAATAAAAAAGTTTTCCATTGAAAAATAAAAAGGAGACCAGCTGCTTGAATTGAGATTAAATATATCCAAAATTTCTGGTTCTGACAATCCACAATGAGATACTGCTATTGCACTCAAAACCTTTGTATGTAAAGTAATAAAAATATGTTGAAAAAAATTAAGAAAATTTTTGAAAATCTATTCTATTTAAGAGTCTTATACTAGTAATAAAAAATAGTTCTAAAATAAACAGCATTTAAAATTTAATTCTTGAATTGTTAAATAACAGTATGGTGACCAGATTTCCGAGTTGACCTGAGACATGTCCTCTCTTTCTCTCTGAACTCTCTCAGTGATAACTGCGGGCTGAGACTTAGTCTCTTAGAGCCCGTGAGATCAAACTCACTGTGTCCCTCAACATCTGGAGACTGCCATAAAGGCAATGGCAAGCGAGCTACCCAACTGGTCCACCCTGTGTTCCGCCAGCCCGGGGCACTCAAAAAGCACATGATCCACGGTTTCCTCAACTTCTCTGCAGTGTCGGCAAAGGGAATCGACATTGGGCCTCAACCTCACAAAGTACGCACCTAAAGGACAATGCCCAGTGCGAAACAGGGCAATTAGTGCCTGCTCGATCCTCCTGAGCCCCCACCATGGGTCAGTTTTGGACAGCCACTTCAACTGACTGCGGACATTTCTGCCCATAACCTCATTGTCCCAACTCGAGAACCCGTGCGCTGCGCTTGGGCATGTAACGACTTTGCAAGGAAGTCAGCCCTGTCATTACCGGGCACGTCCATATGCCAGGGGACCCACTGATAGTTGTCAGAAAAATCTGGTCACCATAATTAATCAAATAATTTTTACCTGCTCTACTAGAGGTTTGTCTAAATTGTAATCTTCTTCCAGTCTTTCTAAAACTTTGGTTAAAAGATCTTTTACACTAAAAAGTAAGTTAATTAATTATTAAGATTAATGAAAAATGGTTTAATATGAGTAATTTATTTTTATAGATTTATAATACTAAACAATTACACTTTTTTTAACAATAAAAACCACTGATGCTATTTATTACATATGTTATTTTGTTTACCCATCTGAATAAATTAAGGAGTCAATTTTCTTGTCCAGCAGTCTAAAATAGCCATATATGGAGATTTCCTGCAGGAATAAAAAAAAACATGTATCTACTCATAATTATTACATTTTGATCAAAGTAAATTTGTATCTTATGCTGTATTTTTATAGCCAATTTTGATAAAATTTAGGATTAAATAAAATACAATCATACCCTGTTTACTGTTGCTCTGTTTAGCAATTTTTTGATTTAATGCCGCTTTCCCGGCCAATTATATTTTTTATAAAAATATGTATTTATTATTATTTAGTTGAAATTAATTTTTAAGGTGTTTGGTTACATAAAAGCGCAGAAATGTTATCTTATTGTTAACTTAAGATAAATTTAAATGTATTTTTGCAATGAAACTTCCATTTAAATGAAAATATTACTGAAAAAGTTTTCATAGTGATGAGTTATAAAAAAATTTGATATTTTCATTTGTTTTTTAATGAAACATTTAAATCTAAGATTCTAAACAAGTTTTATGGAACATTTTACATGTTAATTCTAATTGATTACTTACTGACAAGACAATTTTTAGAAATAAAGGATTTTTTGTCTGTTCTGCTTTTACAATTCTTTCCAGTTGATGTGGAGATAATTCTTTCCCTTTGATCATGAGAGACTCCTGTATAAGTCAGAATAATTGTGTTAATGATAAACCTTAATTGCATTTCTACTATTAAAATAAACTTTTCTGTTCAGATTATTTATATCTACAAATATTCAAACTATTCTGATATCAAGAAATTATTTATTTTATCAAATGAAAAAAACAATCTATTATTTCAATAGTATAGTTCAATTTAAATGCAATGATGTTGAATCCTATCTTAAGAATGCCTAAAAGCATTTTACTTGATTTGGTATTTAATGGCAGCATTTTTACTCCATACATGTTCAGTTTAAAGCAGTTCTAAACAAATCAGTTTTTATCAGAATGTGGGTCTATATGACCTCATGCGTGACCACCCCTGACTAATACTAATAAATATGTTTTCCTCAATGATAAGAAACATTTTTCCCGTACTTTTCATTACCTTTTTATACCCCCCAAAAAAATTAGTTCAAGTTATGTTTCAAGTAAAAAAAAATAAAAAGGCTTTTTATTAAAAAGTAATAAAAAGTAAAAAATAAATAATACTTTAGATCATACAAATATTTATAAAAATTGTATAGACTAAAAAAAGCATGTACAAGGTAAGAACCTCATTACAAATTACTGTTATAAATCCAAAATATTTTCCCACTTTTTAAAGTTTCCATAAAAACATATTTACTATTTTTAACTAACTATGAATTATTTTATTAAACTAATAAGGTATATTTATGGAAAAAAAAATCTATAATATATATTATATATTGAAATTTCATAAATTTTTTTTTATAAAACTTCAATTTTTATTACAAACTATATATCTTCTATCATGTTTAAGTTAATGATTTTTTATGTAGTTTTAAATGAAAAAAAAAAGTTTAACAATTTATTGATTTTCTTGCCTTGGAAATGTTTTCTTGTGTAGCTGTATCAAGTGGATGGATTTTAACTTCATAAAAATGTCTTTGGTTAACAAGAAGATCTATTGTACTTTGGTCAGAATCTTTGGTAGATACTATTAATGATATTCCTGTTGGCAAATGCTCTGGCAACCAATAGAGATGCTGTCAAAGTAAAAACAAAATAAATAATAGCTGCAATATGAATTTAGCAAATTAACAATCGTTAAAAAAGAAAAGCCTTAGACCTTCTCTGTTTTAGAAGATGCTTTGACTTTTTCAAGCCCATCTATTATGATCAAAATATTTCTTCCATCTGTAGAGGCATGTACTAATTCAGTTTGAACACTAAGGAAAATCTCATGAAAATCATTGCTTTCTGATTTAAGGCCAACCCCTTCTGCTAAATCTGTGTCATTCTGAACTTGACTCTCAGTGCCATTGATATGTTTTAGTTCTGCCAGAATGTGCTGCAGTATACTTTTAGAATCTAATAATAAAAAAAAGTAAAAAGCCTTTAAAATAATAAACTCCGTATGTATGTATTTCTGTCTGTCTGTTCACATAACAAAGGAAGATAAAAATCATTTTGTTTTTCTTGAAGAAATCATTCTGTGAATTCTGTGAATGAATGCAGTTAGGGCCCATCAATATACATAACACAACTTTTGATCAAATGATGTAATCAATCATTTGTTTCACTATTTTCAATATATACTATGGTTTATTCAAGAATTTTTTTTATATATCCCGTCATATAGTTAAAGTATGCTCTACTCCATAGATCAGATGTTATTTACAACATCTAATGGTGCCATGTATAAGCATTAGAAAAGTTTCAGGTGTCACATAAAAACCTTTTTCAATGCCAGGAATACAGCTGGTAATATATATTTACAGTAATGTAAAATGCAGAAAAACTAAAGCATTACCAGAAATATATATGTTATGATAGTGTTAAATAACCAGGGTGGACAATGAAATAAATGTACAGCACTGCAATCATACAAAACATAAAGTAAAATAAAGTACCACATAAATAGTTTCAATAATTCTTAAAGTAGATGATTTATTTAAATGTTCAGGGTAATTAAAAGCACTTATGTAAAAAATTTACCAGTGGTTCCTTGAGCACTTCCTACAAAATAATAGATTAGCTTAATGCCTGTTTCATTTGCTTTAAGCTGTTTCACAAGATTTGCTAAAAGAGCAGATTTTCCACAACCTGACATGCCTTTAACAAGAAGTGTAGGGTGTTCTGCAGAATATTTTATTGGATGAATAAAGGTTTTCTGCCGTAGCTATTGAATAGTTTAAATAATATCTATATTCAAGTATCATTTCTTAAAATATTTAATTAAAATGTATTTATTTAACTTTTCATACCTTTAATACAATAAAATACCTTTTAGATTGTTAGGACTCAACTGTTCTAAGTATGCTTCACCACCAAAATACAGTGATGTTCGAAAAGTTATAAACGTGTCATGACACAATCTATTTTGTTCTAGCAAACTTAGGGCCACTGCTTCATTTCCAAATACTAATTCTTTGCAGGTTTCCCACACACTCTCAAACATAAATTTAGCACCCTGAGTTGAAACAAAATTAGTGTAAATAAACACTTTCTTCATTCATGTTATCCCCGTTGATTAAAGTTTTAACCGCTTGAAATTAATACCTTAATTAAACTTTTATGAACAATTGTGCTTTAAAATTGAGGAATTAAGACAAAATTTAGGAATGAGACAAAATTTTACATACTAAGAAACATTTATAGGCAGAATTATTTACAATTTGATTTGTCCATAAAGGCTTTTGTTTGCTATTAAAACCCTTTTTTAACTAGTACGTAAAAAAATAAATATTCTATAAATAAATTAGCTCGTTTGAGGAAAGGAAAAGCAGAGTATGCTGATATTTATTTTATGAAAGAAATTATCACAAGCATAAATTCATGCAAAAAAAAGACAAAAACAAATCTCAAAGTAAGTAATCTAGTTTGTACATTTTATTATAGTTTAATTACTTGAATTAGTATATGTTCAATACATGTAAAATATATATGTTTTAGGCAAACAAATATCAAACATATAAAAAAAATAATAAGCATTTAATATTTTTCAGCTTAAATTTGTACTAATTGTACTGTTGAAAAATGTTAATGCAAATGTTGAATTTTAATGTGTTAAAAAGTACAGAAAATGTATTGTTCTCACTTGGGTTGTGGCAATACCAATAAAAGTATCTGTATAGAGACAAAGGACAAATTTTAACAAAATGAAGCAAAAAATTATGAAGAGCATTGAAATCCACACTTATTTGCTATGTTGCTATCCTTCTTATCAGAACCAGAATTTACCTATGATCAGAATATTCTGTAATTAATATTGTGATTGGTCTTCTAGCATATTATACTGAGATTGGTCTTCCAATATATATACAAATATAACTGGTCTGCCGATAAGAGTTGAGGGAGCTGTGATGACAAATTTAGAGACATTGGTATCATCACCAGTAATTGTGCTGGCTTTATTAGTCTAGTTGAGTGAGAAAGACAAGTTTGCTTAGAGATGTCTAAGAAGAAGCTTGGAAGTATCAGTTGAGAGACAGCAAAACCTTAGATGCACCATTGGAGCAGTTAGACAATTGGTATGAGACATCTTATGTTAGATTTTATATCATGGAATACATGAAGAAGCATCATAATAATACTTAGTTATTTATTACTTTGATAAATGTTGTGCCATGCTACTGATAGACAAACTTCAACCACAGAACATGCGAATGACCAGTATTTTTATTTATTTTATAACTATTTACCTCAGCAGGATCTTTATAATCCATCATCAATCCAAGACACTGTAGGAATATATATATACACATAAATTAGATTTTAAATTGCCAACTATTTTCATTTATTTAGGACTAATGCAATCATGCAGACTGGGCAACATTCAACTTTATTATACTTAAAGGGGAAAAAAAACAACATTAGATTCACTGGAAAGAACTAAGAGCTAATTCTTTAGAAAAAAAGACATTAAAAAATACAGAAAAATGTTTTATTGTTATTAGCTTTTAAGTATCATTGTACAGACCAAGGAAAAATAAAGTACTTACAATATTTCTGTAAAAACAAAAATTTCTGATCTAACTTGCTCTAATACTTCATTTTTAACTGAGATAAATTTACTCTAGTTTTCATACTACAAAATAAAAGAAGATTTCATTAAAAACTTAATCAACTTCTCATTTTTTTACTGACCTTTGATTTTGTTTCCTTTACTCGTCTAATTAAATCTGTCATAAGCATGGTAGAATGCTCACTTTCAGCCATATATTTAAACATTTTTGACTTGTCATTTTGAGCCTGACATTCTTTTTTCACTGTATCATCATAGAGCTATAATTTAAATAAATGCAGATCAAAAAGTTAATTACTACCATTTCAAGATTTTTTATAAAAACAGGGGACAGCATTGTATCTAGGGATGTTGATTTTGAAAAACTTGTGTTGAAAATGGGTTTTACTGAAAATTTCAAACAACTGTTTTTTATATGTTAAAAACACATTATTTTGAAAGCTTAGAATGACCTAGACTTATGAAAAGTTATGTCCTCCACATGCAAAAAAAACAACAAACAAGTGATACATTATGTACAGATTAAAATGGCAACACAGTGGGACATTAACATACACTAATTGTTATGAGTTGAGTTGGAGACATAATTTATCACTCTCTCTCTCATTCCCTCCCCCACCCCCACAAACCTTGTAAATCTCCATCTTTTTAATATACACATTGAGGTTTATATAATGATGCAACCATTGTCTTGCTTTTCTCTCTCCGCCTCTTACTCCCCCCCCCAACCTTCCTGATGTATTTTTAAATATTGTCTGCACACCGAGACTGACGTGTCACTATATTTAAATTGATTGGCCTGATTTAAAATTGTGGGAGCTGATTTGCTATTTCAAATTAAGATTGGCTGGATTGGTCATAGGAGACCAGAGGAGGTATTATATAAATAGGGAAAGAATCGGACGGAAAGAAGTTGGAGTTAGAGCCTAGAGGCAAGAAGGAGTTTGAGTGTCAAAAATGGCCACACCCCACTCTATATTAGTTAGTTGTATTGTGGCCACAAATCAGCTGCCAAGCTATACAGCCCTTGTCAGGGCTTGAAAGTTAATTAACCCCTGTATCTTGAACAAGTCATGTCATGGAGTTGATTTGTGGAACTAATTCTTGGAGTCTTAGCAGTTAATTTGTGTAGTCTAGTTGATATACTTGATATAACAGTTTACCCTTGGGCTAAGACAGAATAGCTTTGAGTAGTTAGTTCCTGAGCTCTGAGTATAGAGAACGAATAGGTCCAGGTTCAAGTTACTATGACAGTATACCCGTGATAGAAGGAAAGCCTGATAGTGTGTTGGATTGTGGTCACTGCACTTAGCCACACTAATCCACACAGTCCTTTTATTAGGGCTATTTGATTTTCTTGTAACTTTATTTTAAAGTTAGAAAAAAGTTAACTGCCCTTGTCAGGGCCCAACTGAATACATAGTGCAAAAAAGAATGTATTTTTTTGTTATACAAACACCCGACTTGTGTTGATTCTTCAATGTTAAGTAGCTGTAGTAAATAAATATTCAGACTCATAACCATAGTAGTACCTCTGAATATTGACAGTCACAACATCAACCTGCCAGTGCCTCAACCCAAGTTAATAATATCAATTATTGTGTTAAAAAGTGAGACTTTGTTTAATGCGTAAGTATTTTTTCTTTCTCTTTATTGCCAGTAGCAAATAACGTGGAGTTTCAACTGCAGCAAAGCAGTTATCAGTTGCAGCTAACTGATTTTTAAGTGATTTGGAATTGACCTTCTTCAATAACCCTTTTTTTCAAAAGTCGATTTTTTTATAATACCTAATTGTAGCATATATTTGAAAAACTTTCTGGTTTATGTATATGATTGACAGAAGAAAAAACTGTAGGGCTAATATTTTTTTATTGTACATAAAGAAATAATTAAATTATTAAATTACCTTATCTCTAAAACAGATTGAAGCTGGAAGTACTCCTGGATCATTCAAATGTCCATGTAAGAACTCTAGTTCAGTAACACTTTTCTCTCTGAAGTTAGCCAACCATGGGTAATGCCCCATTGCATTATCAAAATTACGCTGCAATAACTCATCAGATTCTCCATGCCATCCATATCTCTGTAATTTATCAATTAATTATTTCATGAAAAAAATGAATGAGTTTTTAAAAAGTTTTTAATGTGTTCACATACTTTACAGCCCTGTAGAGTGAAAATTCTACAGCAGGGGCTAGGCATTCTACAGCAGGGGCCAGGCAATAGCGGGGGGGAGGTAATACATTTTACTAAGTAGAACAAATAAGCAGAAGGGGACCAGAGAAAACGAGGGGGCCCAGCCCCTGCCCCGCACGCTACAGGCCTGGTACTTTATTAATGCATTTAATAATGTGTAATGTTTAATGGAAAAAAAAACTCCAGCTGATGTTCAGTATGATTTCCAGTTATTTATGTTTTAAAAAAATCTTTTCAAATAAATAATGTATCGAGTTTCATAATCCTGTTTACACATATATTCTATGACATATCAGTATTATTTATTAATTACAATATTTAATCATTAGTCAAATATTATAGCAGACATTTAATGAATTCATTAAATTTAATCATATTCACCCAAAGTAACAACAATACTTCCCTTACTAGGCAAAACAACAAAAAAAAAAACTCACGGAAAACATATTAATAGTTGATCAATAGTTCTAGTAAAATGTAATTTAATAAATTTATGACCTATTATTAATATAAAGATTATAAGTTGATAAAACTATACAATAATACATAACACAGACTACAGAGGAATTGAATTTAATACCTGGCCAAAGAATCCTATGAAAATATCCGACCTGTCTATTTCCCTTAGACAAATATTTATAACCTGAGCATTGTCAGCTGCTTCAGATGTTATTCCCCATCGCATATCCACGGGTACGAACTGAATACCGCGGGAATTGCACAAATGTTGAAATTGGGGAAAATACTTCCTTGTCAGCTCTTCTCTCTCCTCTTCCATGCCTCCGAAGGGTGATGAGAAAAATAAACGCAATGTTTTTGGATCTTTCAACTTTCTTAACTTTACGCTCATTTTTTTGCAGATTAAATCAAAGTGCCATATGCTCAAAATGTAATAATTGCCACAAACATGCAATGCAATTCACACACCGACCGTGCACCGCAAATTCGTGCACTGTTTATATTTTGTTTGCATTGACTACGGATATTGTGAGTTATTTCCCTGCAGAGGTTCTTGGAAAAAAACCTATCCACTAATCTCAAGCCACAACGACTATGATTTTCTCATTTCATTGTTTTGTGTGTGTGTGTGTGTGTGAAAAGAACTACTTTGACTTTGACTACCGCAATACATTAAATAAATAAAAGACTTTATAAACAAAAAAATATGGTTTTTGTCTTGAGGTTAGGGAGGTGCTGTTCGAGTTTAGGACAAAAGTCGCCGAAAAGTCCCCACAATATTTTTGTTTGTCATTTATGAATAAATATGATGACTATTTAAAAACTACAACCAACTAACGTTTATTTCTTTGATTTACCCCATCCCCCCACAGGTTTAGCCTTTTTTTTACCACTCCTTTAATGTGTGCTCCCCCCCCCCCCCCTATCGATATCCCGCATGGCCATGGACATGTGCCGCCGAGGGGGGGGGGCAAATGCCCAGGGGCCCGGACTGAGCTGGCCAATCAACTTTTGAAAATATTATTATCAGCACGTGGGGGGGGGGGTCCGTGACAGCCCTGCCCAGGGCCCAAAATTTCTGTCGGTGGGCCTGGCCATGGTTAGTTTAGTATTCCATGTATTGCCCTACCGTACCCCAAATTACGAGTTATTGATACTCCTATATATATGATTATGATCGTCTTTACCTTGGGCTAACCGAAATGTCTGTCGTTGTGAGAGATCATGACTGTCAACACAATTATTGTACGTTTCTATGTTGTTTATCTAAAACTAACAAAGGGTTGTCTTTTGACCACTGAGGTTCTTATATGGTCAATATTGACCTTAGGCCAGTGGTCGGCATGTGTCTCTTTGGCTCCTTAAGTGCGGCTCTGGCATTTAGTTTTATTTAGTATACAACTTATTTAGTGTACTACTTATTTAGTGTAATAAAAGTTTACTAAACAGATTTGGGTCCCAATTTTTTTTTTAATTGTTGTAATGTTCATGTTCTTTGGCTGATAAGTTTGCCGACCACTGCCTTAGGCTAACATTATTCTATTTTTTTTTTTGCCATATGCGACAAGCAGCACGTCGTCGATGTAAAGCTAACAAAACATTGGCTCTTGACCACTGTGGCTAAAAAATAACTGCATACTAATGAAGTTCTTTGTAAAAAAAAATCCACTCAAGCTATTGGCCCACATATAAATGAAACACTTCACAGAGTATCTGATGAGTTCATAATTAGAGCCAACTACTTCTGATGTATCGCCATCATTGGGTAGTTTCTATTACATTTGATAGATGTAACTTGAAATCAACTCTGGGAACATTTCATTTGTATCTTTTTCATCGTTTTTAAATTAATTCATCTCACAGTTGGTCACTACTGATATTGGACTTAAAAATATGAACATGTTTTTAAATTTGCAATCTCATTTTGAGTAACTTTTTTAATTGTAAAAAAAGTCTGAAAAAATTCTACAGAAAATTCACTACTAAAAAACTATATTCACCAGTGGGTCTAAGACCAATTTTAAATCGGTTGCAAGAAACTTTAAATTTATAAATAATAACAGCTCCATATCTCTCTACATATTACAAATGTAAAAGTGTATTAAGATGCAAAGTAAAAGGGGAAAATCAGCTTATAACATTTAAGATGCTTTTATTTTATTTAATTTTTCTTCTTTTGTTACAGGTGGGTCATGGGTTTAAAAAAACAAACCCAACAGGAATTAACTGTGTCAAGATAACAGCTTTCACTTTGGGTTTGAGAACCACTCAGCTATGTGGTATTGAAACATTAAGTGATCCACTGAATGTGTACAGCTGTCAGCACCGAGCTAATGTCAGTTACTCACAAAGAGTCAATTGCACCATGGAAAATAATTATGGACAAGATAAGTCCCGAAAAAAAAAATAATGATTCAAAGCCAAGACTTTTAGGGTAACAGTTCACATTCAACTATACAACCCATATGATATCGGTTATACAACAGAAAGCGAAAAAAATTAAAAACTTATAACAATAACTAACCTAATCAGTGGAAAGATTCCTAAATTACTTTTAGTAAATGACGAAATAACTAATTCAACTTTCAAACCAAATCTTTCATTTTTTTTGTATACATGTAATGGTTTATAATTACCATTTTTATTAGCCAAAACATTAACAATATAACTGCCCAGAAAAGCAAGCATTGATTTAGAAAGAAAATATAAGATTTTAATGTCATACAAATCATATAAAAATGATATAGTTGTATCAAAATAAGGTACAGTTCTTCAGTCTGACCCCTTAGTGTGATGTTCGCCATATCAGTATAAACTAGTCCATAAATAAAATTGCATTTATTTCCAACTTTATCTCAGACCATCATTTTGGTAAAGCCACAATCAAACCATTTCAAGAAATGGATGTTGATCTTAATTGTTTGATGAAAAAAAAATGAGCCTTTCAAACAATCAAAAATGTCTTCAGCAAGCATTACAGCTGTCTTACAATTCACAACCTTTTTTTTTTCTCTCTCTAGGAAAAAACAATTTAGATAACAACCATTTCTAAGTAACTATCCGATGACTTATCAGAAAATCAACCAAGTTTTGAAAAATCTAATTTTAGAACTAGGATATAAAATAATACAAGTTTCAATTCAAGTTAGAAATTTATTCAGGAATTAAATTTCTTAACCTTAAATAAAAGCTTTTTTTTTGTTTTGCTCTTATATGCCCGAAATACAACTCCTGAAAAATTAAAAAAAAAACCAAAACAAAAAAAAACAAAAAACAATAATGTATACATTGAATCTGTGATCTGTAAAATAACTTAAATGCTATACCAACTGATACAGTTAATGCAACACATTTTTGGGAACAGTGTTGTGCCATTATCAATAGGATTTATGGATAAATAAATTGATACAAATAATCTATCAACATATCACAGATAAAAGATATTGTTAGTTAATTACATGTTATTTATATTGACTGTATTTTAGACGAATGGCAAAAAATTAGCATCAAGTAATAAATAGTATCCTTGTCTTAAACCTTAGTAGCTTTTAACAACAAATCCGAAAATAAATTTGCTCATAGTAAATAAAGAGAAAGGTACTTAACATTATTGGAAAGGATAGGTATTAATGTTAATAATATTTATATATATATATATATGTATAAAAGATTATTTAAATTTTTTTTTTTAAAATAACCAAGTCAGGGACAAGAAAATTAACTCAAAATGAAATTGTGTAAAGTCTGATTATTAAATTTGACTGATTCTTTGAAAAAAAAAAAGAATGGTAAAATTAGTAATAAACAAACTTAGCAGTGACTACTTAGAAATTTATGATGAAGAAAAAAATTCATTTCATTTTAAAGGATTAAATATGCCATCAATAATACTGAAGTAAAAATATTTTAAAACAATTAAAAAGGGAATATTTCAACCATGAGGTTAAAACAGGCCTGTTTTGATTGGAGTTGAAGGGCAGTAAATGTTAAGACTGTTGTTACATACAACATTTTACATATATATTTAGTTTTCAATTTTATATAGTGCCACTAAAAATTCCCAATGCCACAGTTTCACAGTCTAGAGCATCAAAAAAAAGTATAAAAAAATTATGACAAAGCAGAGGTTAGTTAGCTTTTGAAATATTAACAGATTGGAAAAAGGAGTATTTTCTGTTGAAATTTGTATGGCCACGCCTAAATGCTTTTAACTGAAGCTTTTTATAAAGAAAAACCCATAAAAAAAACAACTGCTACCAATAATTTTGCAAGATTTTGTCTAATTTAAAAAAAAAATTATTTTTCTTCAGTAAAATCCTATCTTGGCTGAAAGGAATTTATTTGTGCTGCAGGTTTTTCAAACACCCTATCAACAAGCAAAACTTTATCAAAACATGTGCAGACACACACAGTTCCTATACAAAATTCAAGCACATAGTCAGAGAATAGTCATGTCTTGACAATTTTACAACTGTAGCTCTTTCGGGACAATAAAGATTATGGTAAATGTATCCTGCAAAGAAATAAAAAAAAAACAAATTAGGGTGCAGTTAACATACAAAATTAAGTACAATTTAACTAAGAAATAAGAAAAGCTCAGATAATTTTGTAAAAAAAAAAAATACATGTAATAGCAGACGTAAAAAAAATGAAATAAATATTTTACATATTATACAATATTAACAGATAAGACTTTCATATCATGAAAGTGACCGGGTAGTTATATCTAATTGGTAGATAATTAAAAAAAAAAAAAAGTTTCTGTTAAGATTAAAAAAGTCTGACTTCTTGAATGTAACACCATGATGATGATAAACATTTTGAAAACATTCTATTGTTAATGAAGGAAGTAAATCAAATTAAAAAAAACACAATACAACTGCTTATATAGGTGAGGTGATCAAATTGATCTGTGAGAACAATACCTGGATTCAAACCTCAAAACTTTAGTTGAAAAAAAAAAAGAACAAAAAAAAACAACAACAACAACAACAAAACAAATAAAAACTAACCTAATATCTATTGACATGACGCTAACTCTGTGATCCAGATCCTATGGACAATAAACTGTTATAGAAGTTGAACTGAATGTTGTTATCATCTTTATCTGGTCTTCTGTCAAAGAATAAATGAAAAAAAAAATATATATTAATACTTTTTAAATCTGGTTATGTCTTCACACATCAGGGTAATTTTTGCAGTGCAATAAAGGAACTGTCCAGCCAATAGGCAACTGGCATTTAATGCATTTTAACTATTTTCTTCTTTTTACCCAGAGGGTGTATAACATAGAAATATGACACAAAATGCATAAAAATATTTGCTAATAACACACTTAATACAAATTGTAGAGGTTAATTTTTATAGCTTGATAGTAAATTATTGCTGAACATAATAGAAGGAACAATTTTTTTTTTACTTAGATTTATCTTTAAACATTCATAGTTAAAAAAAAAGAAACACTTAAAGCATGTTAACTTGGTGTTTGATCAAAGCTTTTAGTAATTTTTCCTCTGCTAACCCAACTCTGATAACTTGTGATATTTTTTTTTACCATTTACCCTATGATAATTCAAGACTAAAACTCTTATTATTCACTCTGTGACACATTCTGTTGACCTACATTTATACTCAGTGATAAATCTGCTGACCTAATATTTCACTCAGATAACTGTCTATTTACTCCATGATAACTGTTGCATTACCTATTTACCCTATGATAAACCTGTTGACCTAACAATAAGCTCTTGAGATAACTATTGACTTACCTGTTTAATCTGTGATAACTCTGTTTCCTATCCAACTGTTCTGCTGGAGGCTGAGGGAGGTAAGGTCGGGAAGAGGAGCCAGAACTGGACAGGGCAACTTTACTCTCACAAACTGGGACACTTCTGTTCACATCTACGGTGCTTGAGGAAGTTGACTGCTGCTGCAACAGAACTTGAGTTACTAAGGCATCATAATTTCTCTTAGACTCTTCCAACATGGCCTAGAAAAAGGTGAAGCAAAGGGAACACTTTCTGTCTGACAGACCACAAATTTCCACTCAAAGAGTTTTGTTTAATCAGGAATCTTTCCTACCCAATTATTTTACACTTAAAATTTCATATCTTTTTTTTTTTTTACAAGCTCTAAACTTAATTTCAGGCATTTCACAAAAGTGGACTTTAGTTGTGGCATGTCACACAATTTATGAAAGCAGTGAAGGCAGCGGTATTACAAAAACAAAAGTGAAGACTCAAATAAGTGAGATTTAACAGCTAACTAAAACTAATGAAGGTGAGAAATGACAAGAGCAGTCAAATCTAAATGGAATATTAAAGAGAGAAGGTGTAAGAGTATATTTTTAAGCTAGAATCTTAAATCTCAATAGAATCTATATAAATAATAGTGGTGCGGGTTCTGCGTTATATCGAAAGCTGAAAACAAGAATTCAAAATGGCATCCTGCCCGCGTCTCGATTTGATAAATGTTTTTTTTTAAAATCAGTGTTGAATGGTTTCTGCGGTTTTTTAACATGAAACCCAAAGGACAAAATGTGAAATAGTTCCATGTAAATATTTATGTGTTTGTTTTTCTACAACATATTGCATCTTTAAATTGTGATAAAATCATGAAAAGATCGGATCTGCCTACTGATCAAACCTAAGGGGGCATAACTCTATGCAAAGGTTTTGCAGGGTACAGCAAGTAATAATAATTGTAATAAAAAACCAACAAACTAATGGGGATCAATCATGTTCAATGGCAAATGATATTGAATGTTTAACAGCAAAGTGGTAAGTAAAGGTCATAATTATTTCCACTGGAGATTGAATGTTAAAAGGAAAAATCGTTAAAAGCACTACAACCCTCCTGCTGCCAAGATTACATCCAGTTATATTAGTGTGTGCTATAAAGGAGTAACACATGTCATATTTGAAGCCCAACAGTTAGTTAGTTAATGCTTTAACCCAGAGTTGATTACCACTACTATAAATTTAAATGATATTAAATTTCTTTGTTTTAACAGTTTTACCCCAATGATACAATTTTTGTTTAATATAGGCAGTTAAATACCCAGCTATTGAGCTAATCTAGAA
Organism: Bulinus truncatus; assembly: GCA_021962125.1. Lineage (NCBI taxonomy): Eukaryota > Metazoa > Mollusca > Gastropoda > Planorbidae > Bulinus > Bulinus truncatus. The sequence goes on along the minus strand of JAGDYQ010000133.1, from coordinate 1,377,626 downwards.
TCAGATCAGAAAGTCTGAAAAAGAAAGGGAATACTGAACCAAATTTTTTCTTCTACACTAATGAGGTATTCATAAGTAAATAGGTAAACAAGCCTATCTTTATGCATAGAATGATACCTTGCTTTGTTCTAGCAGCTGGAGCCGTGTAGCCTGTTGCTGGGCCTGCCTTGTCATGGCTGCTCCAGGCTGAACAACTTTGGTAAAATCACTGTTACTATGGCTGCCTGGCTCGTCTATAAAACTATTGAATGTGGCATTGGCCCCATGCATGTGAATGTTAGAAAGCATCAAATGTCGTGATTTGGAAGAGTGCAATGGATATCTGGCTTCATAGCTGTTTATAGATGATATTGACCCAGACTTGAGACTATCATCTTCAAGTGGTATATGCTGTGTACCTTGTCAAATATAAAACAAAAAAAAATATACAAAAAAAGAAGTTCATAGAATATATAACAAAAAAAATATGCTAAGAGACAGTTCATAGAATATAAAACTAAAAAAAATATTTATAAAAAGACAGTTCATAGAATATAAAACAAAAAAAAATATTTACAAAAAGACAGTTCATAGAATATAAAACAAAAAACATGAAATAATTTTTTCAAGTTAAAAAAAAATCTGATTTTTTTTGTAGTTCTTATAGATGATGCAAATGTAATAAAATGCTCTAACCTGATCCCTGAGAATTAGGTCGGCTCAACGTCTCTGTAGGCCAAAGCTTCAAGGACTGGCCAGTCAATGGCATAACTTGATGCATCTGCTCCTCAAGGCCATTAGCATAGTGAATTTTGTAGGACTCAACCTCGGATCTGAGAACTGTTGATCCATTAGGTGCAGCATATTGGCGTGCTTGTTGCCTTAAGGCAAGTCTCTGAAGAGCTTCTTGAATGGCTTTTTCATTATAAGTGTCTTAGAGAAATTGAGAAAAAAAAAAATCAATTTTCAAGTAACTGTTGATAAAAATTTTTAAATTATTTACAGTAAGATTTTATTTATTTACATTAATTATCAAATTTATGATCAAATAACAAATTAGACTTGACTAAAATATTCTTTTGTAAATCATAACCAATTAGGATCTTGAAAAAACAGAAGAAAGATAAAGTGAATTTTTTACAGAATTTAAAAATTACATGGCCAATTAACTCCAATGAAAATGTTCAAAAGGTGTTTTAGATATTCTGTTGGGGATAATAATTAAAAAAAAAATCTGATACACCATTTCTAACATGGTAAACATTTTCTCACACGAGACACCTTAATCTTACATGAAACACTTTATAGTACATAATATGCATTGGTCTTATCTTTATCTGACCTCACTTACCAACAACTGGATTAGATGTGCTGAGCATATGTTTGTTTGTTTGTGGTAAACCTGAAGGATGACCAATGCTGGTTGAATTAGTCTGATGGCTGCCAGTATGTCCTGTAAGTATCATTGTTCTGGAGTTACATGATACACCTTAATCGTACATAAGACAACTTATCTAATGATTAAAAAATTACCTGGAATATATGTAATAAATCCAGTCAGAGCAAATAGTATCTACATATCTACAAGTGAGCTTAAATATATGTAGACTACTCTTCAGCTATACAAAGTTAAGTTCCCCTTAGCCATTAAGAGTTCATCGGGGCAGATGAAGTGTAGAATTGATCTGTTTCAGTAATCTCTGCATATAAAGGGATTGTGTGCTTAGCACAATACCCTATCGCCTTTACTACCCCAAATTAAAATCAGGTACCCGTTTAAAGTTGTGTGGACTTGGGGACTTTCACCAAGACCTGAAAAATCCCGAGGTTCTCACTGTTTGAACCTGGGACCCCTCCAGTCGACAGTCAAGCGCTCTACACTGCTCTAAAACACTTTTTACTCCATAAGCCATGTTTTTTTTTCTAATTAGGAAACATCAATGATTTGTTTGACAGAATTTTGTTGCTTTTCAGACAAGGATGAAGAGAACCGCTGTTAAATCATAATTAAATATTTAATACAAAATGACTATGCAGTATATATATATATAAATATATGATAATAAAAAACCTTAAATAGGGTAATTTTATTATTATTTTATGACCTAACTAAAATAAAAACAAACATCATTGAATGTGTTCTATATCAGATAAATTATAGGAATTAATTTAAATGGATAGAAAAATAATTCCTTTTTAAAGTGCAAACCTTTTTTTTTAAAGGAAAGTATAGTATGACAAGCGCTGTACTAATACAAAAGCACTATTGTGAAGATAGCTCAAGTTAAGGAGAAAACAGCATGTGAGTACTAAATTTAGATTTTTTTCTACATCTAATGTTAAGCCAACAATACTACAAAAAAAAATAGACTGCTAAAATGACTCCTTTAGAATTTGTAGAAATTCATACACAACCTGTTATAGGAGCCCAACAGTAGGGCCCCCCTCTGTCAAAATCCTCCCCAGTACCAATTCATACACAATCTAATATTATAGGAGCCCAACAGTAGGGCCCCCTCTGTCAAAATCCTCCTTAGTACAAATTCATACACAGCCTAATGTTATAGGAGCCCAACAGTAGGGCCCCTGTAATGTGGCTCCTTTCATGTAATGGTCGTTAGTCTTGGAGTATGAGAGAGTATATTTATCTCGTGGCATGATGACAATATTTATAAGTCACAGCTCGCTTTAAGCCCCGTCTAATTAATCAAATTACATCGATGCTTGAGTTGCTTCAACAAGTTTAGAGAAAAACATAAAATAAATCATTAAAATGATTCGGTAGCATGGATTGTGGGTCATAATAACATTTTTTTCGTAAAGTAACAGTCATAGTTGTGTTATGTGTTTGGTGAACTGTTCATGTATATCCACTTCTCAACAATCTCATGTCTAGGCCAACTGCCACGGTCATCCCACTTTGGTCAACTACCTCTGTCATCTGACCACTTCAACCTATCACTTAACACTTCTGACCATTTACTCACTCAGTCTTTACTATCACATATAATACGCGAACAGCCATCATTACAAGTCAACCACCCGTCCCCCGTTTGTACTGATGTGCCAAACCACCCGTCCCCGTTTGTACTGATGTGCCAAACCACCCATCCCCGTTTGTACTGATGTGCCAAACCACCCGTCCCCGTTTGTACTGATGTGCCAAACCACCCATCCCCGTTTGTAGATGTGCCAAACCACCCGTCCCCGTTTGTACTGATGTGCCAAACCACCCGTCCCCGTTTGTACTGATGTGCCAAACAAATAAATAAATACAATATACGAGATATGTTTTATATTGTAAGTTTTTTTTTTTTTTTTAACAAAATAATGCTTTTGATAGTCGGTACAATACTTCAAAGTTAATAAACAAAAATAAACTAGAGTGTCACAATAGTTCGAATTTTCTCGAATAACAATTTAATTAATATCTTCACATACAAAAAAATAGTGAACTATTGGTCACAATAGGTTCCCAGATTACTGCTAAAATGTTTTAATAAACTGATTTTTTTGTCTACTTTGTCTATCAGAAAGATATACCAGTCAACATTCTTCAAGTCAATAAAGAACTGATGATACCTGGTCTATGTGCACTGCTCACGCGAATAGCTGAGTAAGGCCTTCTGAGCTTCTGAGTGTAGATGGAAACGGTGGACAAGTAAGAATTTTCATTTTGTGCAGAGTTTGGTCGGGGAGGCATTCTTGTTAGTTTTCCAGTATTATTTTCCAAGGCTGAGGTTTCACTACATACTAAGTACCATTGACATTTATTAGATAACAGAATTTACAGTCAGTTAAAGTTAAGTAGATAAAAGGAGTATTTGAAAACTGCAATGTTAGCATCATAGTTGATCATGAAAAAAAAAAAAAGCTTATGAAAGGTTTATTTTTCTGAAAATCAATACTAGCATACTATAAGGCAACAGAACAAAAAGTAAATTTTTGTATTGGTCTATCAAAAAGAATAAAAGAACACTTAACAGAACTTCACTTAGCAAAGGTCAAAATAAAATCCCCTTAAAATATGAAGTAAAAATCATAATAAATAAGCCAAAAAAAAAATTCCCAACAAAAAGAAACTTTTTATCTTACTGTGAAATAATATATTGTTGCTATTCATATTTAGATTCGAAGCTGAGAAGAGGATTATGATTTAATTTTTATCATGTCAAAACATGCCAATAATAATGAAAAATGAGTGACTACTAAAAACTACTGGTTGATTTAATGAAACAAAATAGGAGAAAATTCTTTAGTAATGTTTAAAGATAATTTAAAAATTGTTACACATATTGTGAATTAAATTACTGTTGCATACATGCATTTTGAAATTTCCTCAAGACAATTAAAAATGCTAATGAATTCATTATAAAAGTTTTATTAGAACATTAATTAATGTAAACCAGTGATAACATAAAATCCATTCAGGGTATGCACATTCTTACTTCTCATAACTATCTTGCTTTTGAAATGAGCACAAATAATTTTACCCCAAAGATAATTAAAGAAGTAGCCCATTTCTGAATAAAAATATCAAATTGCATTTTTGTGATTTCAGAATATTAATAATAAAAAAAAAAGATAAGAATTAATAAACATATGTCTTCATAAACATTACTTACTGAAACGACTTCTGCTTATATCATCACTAATTCCTTGGCCCAATGAACTCACTGGCATAGGCCCATCTGCTATATCTGGATTTTCTCTTCTACGTGACAGTACATCTTTTTTAGCTTCAGATGAATTGATGCTAGGCCTGGAGTCTCCTCCAAGAAATATGGCAGCAGATCGATTTATCTTAGTGTAGGTCGTTAGTAGTTTTTCCAGCTCGCCTTCTCTGTAATGAGATATACCAATTAGAAAAAAATGCATTTTAGAAAAAAAAAATAAACTGAATAAAAACAGAACTATTCACATCTAATAAAGAGAAAAATCCATGACTTACGTTGCTGTGTACACAAACTGGTCAAACTTGGTTTCATCCAGACCATCAGAGCTGTCAACTCTTCTCACTTTTTTGTTTTCTATTCTATTTCTGACTTTTACAGCTTTTAAATGGTCAGTTTCCTATAATTGTGGAATAATCAAACTCTGTAAAGTTTTTCATTACTATTTTTTTTATTTTAAGTGAAATTGTCACAGTAAAATGTTACTGTAAAACATAACAAAACATACAAAAAAAAAAAAACACAATAAAAAATACAACAATTTACCTTATTATAGATATGTACAAAATCACCTAGCTGCTTGGCAAGGATTCTTCGTCTATCACTTAGAGGTAGTTTTCTACTTGGCACCACTACACGAAAAGTCTGTGGTATATTTGCGGCAGCTCTCTTTAAGAATCGTAACACTAAATCCTGGAAAATTTCAAATTAAAAAAAAACAACAAAAAACAATGGTAGATGTGTCATTTAATTTTTTTTTCATTTTCTCAAACTGAAAGTAGCTTTGAAATAATAATGCCACATATGAAGAAACAATTCTCCAAATATTTAATTAAAGAAGATAGAATATAAATTACAACTAGCTTAAAATTTGAAATAAAAATAATTCACCATTTGTTCATTGAGGGCATCGACATCCTCCTGTTTCAAAACACCTCCACAGTCTGACAACAACCTCTGTTGCACTCGAATTAAATACATAGCAAATGCTGTTCTGGCTTGTACTTTACTAAATTCAGCCATTGGAAAAGAGAATACATTTTCTTGAAAGCATTAACATTTCTTTAAGGATATGTGTGATTGTTAATAAAGACTGTGCAATTAATATTATGAAATAGCAAGTTAAAAGAAAATCTGATTGCTACCTCAAAGGATGACCTTTCTCTAAAAGACCAACAACATCAAATTTTGGAATGGGACTTGTTGAGACAGGTGGAGATGATTGATCGGCTGTTAGCTTATCACCCCTGTCTTTCTCTGAACTGTCTCCTGTTTTCTCTTCATCTTTTTCACTTGTTGCATTTCTTGTCACATTGTCTTTCATATCATGCTTATCAATGGATGCTGGATAAAGATATATAATATTTATTCATTATTTTTGTGTGCTAAGCAATGCATATCTATAAAAGTATATTGTATAAGTTTATTTCCATTAATTAAAATACAAATTTCTGAGCAAATCTCCACAAGAGAGATAACTTTTGACCTTAGCAAAATTATCTTCCGTGCTATAAAAAAATCTCACAGGAAGCTTATATCTCAAAAGGAATAAAAATTTTTCAAAGCATCAAGTATGGTTTTCATATTAGGTAAGTAGAAATGTGCTCTACTTTCTTGATTGAAAAGTTATATAGATTAATTCAACGATTAAATGTTAAATAAGAAAGCTGAAAGATTTAGCTGTATTAACTGAATAGAAGATGTCTTTAAAATGTTTAAAACTACACTTGAGTTCATATAGCCTTCTGTCAATCTGACTTCAAAGCTGGAATAAACATGTTTATGTATTTATATATTATACATTTTATTCATTATAGAGAAACCATGTTCTGTTCATAAAAACATATACATGTATTCCTTCTATGAGCTCAGTAATGCCTGCATTCTTTTAAGAACTCAAGACTGTGCCACAGACAAGTTTTTTAAAAAATCCTTGCTTATTTCAACTAGCTAAATTCATGATTCATTTGTAATATGATTGGAATCAACACAAGTAATTATATGAAAGCAAACATACATTTCAACTCTGATTTAGTCTCATATTTGTGGTCTTTATGTTTTTCATTCCCTCCTTCATCTTCCTGTTCTGCATGCTCTTCTGTTTCATGAACTCCTTGAGTCAGTTTACTTCTTTTAGGTTCTAAAAATAAAACAACGAAAATGTTGATTTTTTTTGCCATTAACTACCAAATACAAAGTTATCGCTGATGAGTCCAGAGTGAGTCATTCATAGCCTACAGCCTTTAAAGAGTTTCATAGCCCTGTGCCAGACAAAACGTGGTAGGTGTCTGGAAAGAGAACTTTTAAGATTAAGGTCAATGGAGCTCTAGCCAAATTTTTTAGCCTTTAAAAAAAAAAGACATCATAACGAACAGCCTCTGTAAGTTTGTAACTTAAAAGAAAAAAAATATAATAATGAGGGCAATAAGTAAATACTTAAGAAGAAACCAAAACGACTAAGATATGTTGCAACAATAAGGGAAACACACAAATAAAAACTTACTAGCTTTCTGTGCTTTCTTTTTTATTTTTCTAGTTTTAGACTTCATTTGTCCCAACCGACTTTCATACTGCTTAGCTCTAAGAAGTGCTTGTGTGTAAGACTCCAGAAATTTCTAGTAATGATAAATGAACTAAATTAAAAAAAAAACAACAAAAAAAAAACACATGCCTTCCATAATATCAGTAAAATTTGTGACTGTATACTTTATTATTATAGAGATTGTAAGAAATATTTCTTTTGGTTTTAAACAGATATATAAACAGGTGGAAAAAGAACCAACTGCATTTTAATGTTTTAGGCAAAAATGATTTAAATGTATTTATGACAATCGCTAGAAAATTATAATAATAATTTAACTAAAATTATTAGACCTCGTCTTGTAATTTTAAAATTAGTAAAGTTGTTCTATTTGAATGTTTAATCTACCATAGCATGAAATAAAAATAAAAATCAGATGGCATAAAACTAAATATTAAAAAAACCTCATGCTCTGCTTTGCCAGTCAAATGCATTTGTACTCCATTTCTGTACAGGAGAGAAAATGCCAAGTTCCCATTAGATTAGTCAGATATCACAAAACAAAAAGAAGCATCCAATTAATTATCAACAAATTTAATACTTAAAACTTAAAGATAATACTTTAACAAGGGATATAACTGGGCTAAAACAGGAAATGATATACAAGCACTAACATCTGTCTAGAAATATATTTACAGAAAATATTAAAAAGCTTTTTCATGACACATTTCTAACTCAAGAGGAAACATTTTTTTTTTCAAAATTAAGAATATGATCATTAAAACTAAAAAGAAAATTTTAACAAAAAGTCTAAATGATTAGTTTCAGTGAAAACAAATACATCATGTGAAATTATTTTGACATTTTTTTAATCTGGAGACAAAAATAAAAGCTTATGATTCATTGACGAATAAAGGATTTGTTAGATATGTAAGTATATTTAATGTAGGTTCAATCAGAAATATGCTGCAATTAAATATACAATTACAGCATATTTTATTCAATAAAAATGTTATGTTTAATTTTAGAATAACACAGGTTTCTTTAAGTTTTGACATTCATATTTTTAAAATTTTATAGCTTTTTCTAAGAAAGAAATAAGTACAAATAAATAATAGTTATATACATTATAAATTAATGCAAGCTAACTTTGGTGCATTTTAACAGCAGCATAAAAGTTGTGCAGAGTGTCCGGTTACAAATAAAGCAATGGGCAGGTGAATATAAATAAAGTTATGAATATGTAGGGCATTGCAGTTCTAGCATATCTGCTGTGTTCTGAAAAAAAAAAACTTACTTGGACTTAATTGGTGACAAAATATATAACATTCTGCTACTTGTGCCAAGCCTGAAGAGTGAACCAGTTAACAACAATGTCTTTTTAGCCCTCGTTTTTATATTAGCAGCCCATGATGTTATTTCATTTCTTATTTTCTTATTAATGTATCTGTCATTTTAGAGTGCTTTTTTTGTTTTTCTTGCTAATCAATATGTTTAAACAGATTCTTTGTTATCAAACAAATCAATATTTTAAGCATTTAGTATTTGAAATTTATAAATCCGGTAAAATAGTGTCCAAATTAATAAATGACTAACATTTGTCTCACATTTTATTAAGTGGAAGTGGTATGTTTAGAAGTTAAAATTTATTTACTTTATTCTTGCCAATCAAAATGTAATTAAACCTACACATAATCTATGATTTTTTAATAGTAATATCAGAATAAATAAGTATTGGTTGTTGTAACGATAGATTTCAGTATAGCTATACAACCATTCCATTTGATTAACCAGTTCAAAAGTTCAGGCCAGGGACATGTACAAATTTTCTTAAATTAAAAGTTCTGGGTTAGATCTTTGTTTAATAGAGTAAGGTTAACAGCACAAGTCAGTTTCTATAAAATTTCCAGTGACCCCCGGTAGGAAAGTTAGATCCATAAGACATTAGCTGTTGTCTAAGGTGTCAAGGGGGAGCACCACTGTCTCCTAAGCCAAAGCAGGACAACGAACTTTCTTTATATCAAGTTGATACAAGTCAGTGACCTTAGCCGTAGATAACAGTAAACTTAGATGTAGGTAACAAAGGGATGCTAACCTGTAATAGAATGGGTATTTGGCCACACCAATCACTAGGCTGGAAAAAAGAGTTCTAATTATGTAAATGAGTTAGAAAGGGGTAGAAGAGCCAATAAGAAGAGTTGGGGCCTTAGAATTATGGGATGTCTAAATCACCACATATAATCAGATGTAAGGCAGTTTTCGCGAGACGGTTGGAGACCGAGGACAGTTTGGGAGTAGTGGGCAGAGAGGACAGTTGAGAAGTTTAGTTGGGGGTCGAGAAGAGGATAAGAGAGTATGAGGTCGGGAACAGTGTGTATAAAGTTATTAATAGGAGTTGGTTAATGTGACTTGAAGCATAGACAAAGACGTGTATTATTATACAGTTGTGTTTGGATATATATTATTTTATTAGTCTACACATCTTTTGGGACAGTGTAGAACCAGTTACATTTGTATTATTGTGTTCATGATTTATTTTAGTGTTGAGTCGATATAAAGTATATTAATCGTAATTGACTTGGCTACATTAATTGAATGTGAGAGAAAATGTCATGCACAAAACCATCAAAAAATTAAAACATTAAAAACACTCCGTGACAGTTGTAAATTTACAGCTGTTCTCCATAAAATACTTTTTTATATTTTAAAATATTAAAATAAACTTCCATAAATTATATTAACAATATATTTAGTATATTATATAAATTATATTAATATATATTTATTTTATTAACTATTTTTCCCTACATTAATCTTGCAAAATGACTCCAAGCTTTTACTTAGTGAGCATTTTTAAAATTGTTAATATGCATATACTGTATTTCTCAGAAATTCAAGCATACAATTACCTTTCTCCATAAAGTCGCTGGTGTAACATGAGGTTGTGAGTGGTGGGAAATTGTAAAAAAGACCTGTGGAGTTAAAGATTTTTTTGTTTAATTATGCTGTTTCTCCATATAATTTCAAATAAAGAAATTCAAGAACCAGTGGTTCATGAAAAAATCATGTGCTTAATTAAAAAAAAAAAAACTGAGCTTCAGTCGAAAAAAAAAACGAACCTAAATATTTATTGGTGATTTTTTAAATTTAAAGATACATAATCATAGTCATAAATGACAAAAATAATGGCATAAAAAAAAGAAATAGATTATCAATTGTTAGAGTGATCTCTAGGCACTACACCCTGTCCCACATAACCTATGAAATGTTACCAGACCTACCCATAAGTTTCCCAACTATCAGCGGTGGGGAAAATCCTGATCCATCCACCTTTTCTTTCCTCCTCTTCTTTCACTCGCCGAACAATTTTGATCTCATCACTGCTGAGACCAGCCATCAAGGAGTGATTCATTCTGTCTTTAGATGCTGAGCTTACAGCTGATGATGGTCTGTGGGACTAAGAAGTATAAGGCACGTATTATTAATTCAAATATGGCACAAATCATAAATTATTAATCCTAACTAACAAACAAAATACATGGTCATACTGTATATATAGATCCATTAATATTTAGCAGTAGGAATTTTTTTTTTAATAATTTGAGCTAACCAATAATGTCAATTTAAAATTGGGATTTAAAATTATGAAATATTTAATTGAGTATTTTTTAATTCACATGAAATTTTTTTTTTTTAATAATAAACAAAAAAAAAAAAAAAAAAGAATTTTCAGATATAAAAAAATAAAAAACACTAAACATAAAAAAACAACAACTGGTAAAGTACTTATACCATGCAAAAGAAAATTTCATTACATACAAAAAGATCACACAAAGCGGAAGCCTGTTTAAGCAGCTGATTAAAAATAAGCTGCAGCATGATTGCATTAGTTAAAAATAGAGTGAATAAATAGATAACTGTATAAATATAGCCATGTGAGATGAATAAAACCAAATACTATGCAAATAAGCTTTCATAAAAAAAAAAATGAATATACTTTCACCGCTAAAATTAATGTAATTTGAAGCTAATGAATTAAATAAGTACTTCACGATATTAATGCCATACATGTGTAGTGTCTATAGGGCATGGCACTTTTTTTTTTTTTTTACAAAGAATGTTATCATACCATGAGTCTTCAATTGACAAAACAAACATAATAAAATCCAAACAACAGAATTACCAATGTCATACAATACATTACAAGGTTTTATATGAAAAACAGAATGAAACTAAATTTGCGCATATCATTGGGAATTGCAAGTCATTATTTAATAACATAGAAAAATGGAACGCCTTTAAAATATTTTTTCCTAACCAAGTCAACAAAATATACAAATAATATAAAAAAACTGAAAATTTTGAAATTCTTATTTTATTGAATCAATGTAGGTCAACAGAACTCTTATTACATTTAGAAAAAGACGTAAATAATTTTAAAGATATAAGTTGAATAAAATGATTAAAAAAAATAATTATAACTCAAACTGTAACCAAAATTAAATCTAAAAATACAGAGGCGGACTGAGTTTGGTTGAGGCCAGGGAGAATGTACCGGGGCCTCTAAAATGAAGACACCAAAAATGATATAAAGGGCTTGACAAGTGAGGCCCCAGGCACAAGCCATGGATCCACCTCTGAAAATCATACAACTTTTAACGTTAATGAAAATTTATGCTGTTTTTTTCTTTAAAATTTACAAGAGTTATATACCCTTTTCAAGAGCCAAGCATCAGCTTCCTTCATATTCTGCCTTGCCGCTTCAATTTGACTCAACATTTCTGCTAAAGCTTCATCTATATCACCCTAAACACATAGGTAGTAGTTATACAGTTTTATGTGAACTTTCAATGAGTTTTAGGAATGAATTTAGTAACATTTTCAGCATTGTTTTTTTTTCTTCTTCTCAGTTTTTTTTAGTTCTTGTTAAAATCATTTTTGTTTTCTTCAAGAACTCTCCGGTTAATCAATAAGTTTGTCCTCATCAAGATCATATCTTGTCATTTATTTTTTGGCCTATCATGACCCAAAACATACAAAAATAAAACTGAGGTTTAGAGAAACAATAACATATAGTTAATGCAAATTATAACACAATTGAAATGATATAGATGTTGTAGGTTTGGTCAAAAACAAAGAGATACTACATGTACTGAATTAACACAGAAATTGATATATATCTATAATAAAGAACCCAAGGCAAACACCAATATATGCATACATATATGTTTATAAACATATACAGTATATGCATGAGTTATGTTTTTTAAACATAAAATAATGAGGGTTATACTGACATTTTCATTACAGAATTGCCATTTTTTTTTTTCAGATGTGAGTTAATATCAAAGCCAGGCAAGCACACATAAATATGTGAATGTATAATAAGCCATACAAAAAAAAAAGAGACAATGCAAGATTCAAAAGTTTAGCCCACGCACACAGGTTATACACCAATTAATTGACTGAGAGAAAAAAAAAAGGGTCATTATATATGTTATAAAGGGGATATAAACCACGTCTCACTCACCACAGTGGTTGTTGAGGTTCTAGGAGGGGCTGACTGGAAATTTAGGCAGGTTTGAAGCATTAATAAAATCATCATAAAATATATACATGTATTTTCTTTTAAATCAAGTTTACAGTACTTGAATTTCATTTTAAGTTAGAGTGCTGCAATACTCAAAAGGTAAAAACTCGCTATGTATAATGAGAAAAGCAAAAAAAAGGAAAGTCTATCAAAGTTGATTTTGGTAAATAAATGCAGAGTTTATGGAACTTGGTATTGACCACAAACTAAACATAAATACAGCTAGGTGATAACTACATCTAGTTGATATGGGAACTGATTACAAAAATAGTATCTGTTTAAAAAAAATTAGCATCGTTTTTATTGTTTCTATTATACATGTATACTGTACGAGGCAGATACATCCGATGAACGATTAAATACCCTCTTAGAATGCATCAGCTTGCATTGATATGAAATATATAAACAATTACATGTACTTTCTATCTATCTAGTATATATCAACCTAAATATAACAAATAGTGAATTAAAAAAAATTTGATGATTTAAGTGATAATAAACTATAAAACAGCTTACTTTTAATCTACTCTTTAGTTTGGCTGAAAGTTCTGCAGTTTGTTTGTTCTGTTGCTGACGAGTGCGCATCATTGGATCATGACAGATAATACCTAGTACAGAGAGTTCACAACAAAGTTTAGAATGAAGATTTTTATTTTATGAAAAATTATAATCACATCCAATGCTTGTTCAATGTAATTACCTGCGAGACTAAAAAGATCACACAACATGTTTGTTTTTATTTTCAAGTCCAAAGGACTGTCACTGAAAGAAGAAAAATAAATATTTGATGAAATGATGTTCATGAAAACAATTTGTAAAATATAAAAGGACTGTTTTAGACAAGCTGGAATGTTAATTATATATCATTGTGTTAGAGTTAATCCCAAAATAATAATAACACAATGGGCATATGTAACGTTATTTAGTGTTTTTTCTAGTTATTATCTATACTTAACTGATTCAAAATACATGACACACTATTATTTAAAAATAAAAAAAAAGGTAGTAAATAATTAAATGCTGTAATTAATGTATCTAATGTAGCGACTTTAAGAATGGTTTTCTTCTTTAAATTCTACATACCAAGCCAAAGATGGAGAGAGATTAACTTCTAGGACCCAAGGTTTCAAATTCTCATCAAGAAGGATATCAAAACCATACAATTCTGTTGTAGAAAAATGAACATTTTTATGTTATCACTGATACACTGAACTATCCCAATCAATAAGATAGAGAATTAAGTTCACATTTCAATGTAATAATTTTTAGCCTTACAGTCATGAGATAAGATTTATGTGTTAAATATCAAAAAAAATAAATCAACTTATAAGCTACAGTGTGAATTGATAAAATTTTATTTTTCCATTTTAAACAAGAACTGGTTGGGTGCAACTGACCAAAGCTCAAAGTGGTGATAAGGACGGAATCGTATGAAAGAGGAAACGTCAACTTCAAATTTGTTGAATGGTGAAGAATTACAAATCTCAAAAAAAATATATTCATATTAAATAGTGACAGTCAGCCATACCCATGAATCAATCTGTTGGCGATCAATTTTTCTTGCTTTAATGCAGTGGTTCTCAACCTTTTTCGTGACTATAATGCAAAGGGCGCAATAATATGTCCGCGTGTACCCCTCAAAGTTTAGAGCAAACTGGTGACCTTCTTCAACCTTTTGGTTGCTTTAAAATGAAAATTGCATGTCATTGCGTACCCCTGCATAGCGTTACCCCGTACGCATATGCCCGGTTGAGAACCGCGGTTTTAATGTTTTTGGCCAGTCAATAAATTCATAATTGATGATACCCTTTCATTTGAATCTGTTCACATCATTATTTTGGCGGGTCACTCCCAGCCGATTTTCAAATTGGTTGTTCAATGTCAGTCATTGGCAGTTTGGCAAACATTAGCCATAACATAGAAATTTTTTTTATGATAATGCCAAAAAAAAAAAGGAAGGCTTTTATTAAACTGAAAAGTCACTGAACAAATTAAACATCAGCCATTTAAAATATATTTATGCTTCAAATATCATAATTAATAGCTTTCTATTGCCTAAGAAAATATTTATGAGACATTTTATAATAGTTCATCAAAAACTTGGATTTTTACTTTCAGTTTTTCTAAAATTGATAAATATTTTATAAAAATAAAAAAATAATTCTGGGTTAGTTTTAATAAATATTTTTTTTTAAGAATTCAGTAAAAGGTTAAAAAAAAAGTCTTTAAATTTACCAAAACAATTTCCTCTAAAGGACTGGAACATCTTGCAGGCAGTGGCAACAGATGATTCCACGGAGAGTATGGTTTTTATAACCACATCTTCAATTCGCATCATGAGAGCTGAGGACCAGAATAAAGTAATCCTCATCTAGATAATTAATGGTTTTAAATTTCATCATTTGATCATGATAAGCTGGTACAATTGCTTTTTAACAAAACTAACAATAATATTATTTCACTAATGGGATATTTAATAAGACCTGCAGTGTCTTTGCCCTCTGACCGCAAATACCGTAGCATAGCGCCCATAGACCACTTATTGCCATAGTCTTCAACTTCTGGGTCATCATTTCTTGTTATAAAGAATAAAAAAAAAATAGGGTAATCTTTACTCAGAAAATCAGAATCTTTAATGAATTAAAAAATGGACATGACAAATATAAATAAACTTAGATGTACTGTCCAAGGGACATGATAGGGAAAAAAAATTAAACCAAGCTACAATATAAAAAAAAACAAGCCAAAAAAAAAAGTTTAATATTACTTAACATAGTCCTGGCTCCTCTTGTTCACACTGTAGTTGGTCAGGTGCATGCATTGATTGCGCAAGTGTTTGACATTTTTTTCATACTTCACCGTGGCAAACCTGGTCAGGCCTTCTTCATACAAGTAAATGACTAATGGGTCGTATGATGTCACAGTCACATAGAGTCTCACGTCAAATTTAAAGCCTGACAGGTTGATTTGATTTCAATTATGGTTATTTGAAATGAGAAACAGTTGAGTAAACTGAAATTAATAGTACTTCATAGATAAAATAAACAAAACAAGAAAAAAAACAAACAAAACAAACTTACCATCTATAACTAATGGAGAAGAGATGTATTTACTCACAATAACATTTTCATCTAATGGGACTTGATCAGGCTGGAATAGTACAAACATACAAGTCAGAAGAACAATCTAACCTCGATAAATCTTTATTTAATGTATCGAATGCTTTACAAATGTTTTCTCCTGCTCACCTTAAATAATTCTTAAATCAATTGTTTACAAAATGTGGATTTCAGTTATGGTGGAATTAGGAATCAAATAATTGTAACCAAAATTTCTGATTCCTACACTTTTATTCTTTAGAAAGGAATCATTGAATTTCTACCTATTTCTCAAAATTTTTCATTGGAAGTTGATTAGATTTATGTATGGAAACTGAGAATCCTACCAGAATAAGAAGTTAAGAGAAATATCAGGAATTGTATTGAAATTTGCAGCATTGTCCCATCATTAATATTCAATTCATAAGTAATCAGTTTTCATTTGCAATGTTAATAAATATTAGAGAATAAGTAAAAGTAACAGATATTCTGGGAGTATCATGATGATTTTCAAATAAAAACTTGATATACTTCGACAATAATAACGAGTTTCATAGATAACAATTATAATTATGACAGAATGAACAACAGTACATAGTTGAAGCATCACTGTAAAAAAGCTGAAAGAGCATCAATACTCACATGATTGATAAGAAAGACACCTCTTCCTCGTGATGATGCAACAGGTTTCACTATATAGGGTCCTTTGTCCTTCAAAAAACTTGCTACAAGAATAAGTACAAAAAAAAAAAAAACATGCACATCAGTAAATTATTCTTGAAGAAAAAAAACAAAAATATATGAATCTATCAGACAATAAAAATTATCTATTTTGAAACCTTATTAAAGAGTAAAATTAATTTTCAAATACAGTTTAAAAAATCTCTCATACTTAAGGTAATTAAAAAGCTAACTTTCAAATATATTTTGTATTATTTTCTGAGCTTTTAATTAGTTTCACTTTCAGTGAGTTTGCCCTTAAACCTTCTAACTCACTTTTGGACCAGTTCTAATTTAGCGAGATGGCTTAAAGTTGGTACATGCGCAGATTCTAAATGACAATACACAATTTTTATAATTTTTAGTCCATGAATTAATATTTTGTAGAATTACAAAGAGAATTACTTTTATAATGGGGACAACTTTACCTTGAGATTATCATGAGCAAAAAAAAATGTAGTATAGCATCAATGCATAAATAGGCAAAATAGTGAATCACCGGTATTTATTTTTTCCTAAACAAAAAATCCATCCAGTGAAACTGGCTTGTGCTATACATGTATAAGAATTTTGCTGAGATCTGACATTGCATTGTTGTTATATAGATTCATCGCTTTCATCACTACGTCTTAAAAGATGTTTCACACATTGTACACACCTCCCTAATTTCATTTAAATGTGAGGGATTTCTCACTCTTTCCTCTTCATGGTGAGTGTTATTCTGGCAGTTGCTTCACATTTACAACATTTAAAACACTTTAGTAAACAAGATATGCGCACAGGGATGTTAACTATGAAAATGAAGCACATAAAAAAGACGGAGTAGAGGGGAAAAGAGGCTCCGGTTCAATAAATCTCAGAAGAAAAAACAGCAAACACATGGAGTTCTTACTGCAAGATCTCGCTCATATATTAAGGCAAATTTTATTCTAAGATTGTGACCCTCTTACAAACACTCTTAGACCAAGGTACTTGTAAATCAAGCTTTGATTTTTATTATAATATAATAAAGAAAACATTTTTAATTAGGCTTACAGCAAAAGTCTTGATAGTCTCCAGGTAGGACATAGCTTGGAGGTATGAAGTCAAAATGTTTAAAGCCCTACAAATAATAAAAATAAAGAGGTAATGATAAAAAATGTACACAGTTTTTTTTATTATGAATATTAATTTGGTAGATACAAATGAAAGATGGTGTACCTTAATTTGCTGCATTCTTTGGATGTTTTTAAACAATCTATCTTTTCTTGTAAGTTCATAGGATCTTTGAAAAAGAAAACAAAAATTAGTGCAATAGCATAAAAACTATTGTTAATTTACAATGCTAAAGTAATAAAAAAAGTAAACATACAATTGTAAAAAATGTAACATTTCTTTCATTTTTTACATTTAGCTACCTGGGGAAATGGTTGATTTTCTGAAACTCTGACATTGTTCTCAATGTAAATGGCTTGAGATGCGAATTACTCCAAACTAAATTATAATCAACACTGTTAGGGTGGACCTGAGAGAATAGAAATTTATTTTATTATGATGATTAATTCCTGTGATCAATCAATTTTAGCATTTAAACAAAATATGATTAAAGATAACATCATGATTCTTAAATGATACGGCTCATAATAAATATAATTATTCTCTATGATAATTATTTACCTCGTGAAATCCATGAGATAGTAAAATGTTTCGTACAATCTTGCAGTCAGTTGAGGCAAATTTGAAGGCTAGGTGGTATTTCTCTAATTGGTAAAATAATTTTGAAAATGTTAATGACATTCTAAGTGTAAATTAAAGAAGTTAATGATTATTCCACCTACTAATATAAATAAATACAAAAACTAATACAAGTTAGCATTTGAATTACAACTAATAAAGAAAAACTTAATTGGAGATTTAAAAAATTGATTAAATTACAAAACATGTTAAAACAGCAAATTCTAAATTAAATATCAAAATATAGAAAATACATTTGTTAAGAATAATATTTTTCTTTTTTTTACCTCCAACAGTTTTGAAATCAGTTCTCTTATTTAAAATAGTCTCAGCATTGAACAAGATAATAGGAACTCTTTTACCATAGCCAGTCCACTGCACATTCAGAGTTTTTCTCCTTTTAATGAGTAGCATGAGGATAAAATTTTTTTTTAATTATTCGTTTTCATGAATATTCTTTTCAACAGTACATAGTTATTTGATTTAAGCAAAAACAATAGTAAGAAAAACAAACAAAAATAGATCTCACTTAGGCTCCAGATGGTCATGTATTTCATCACTTTCATAATCAGAGTCATGCTCACTGCGCTCTTCATTCTCACTCTGCTCTGATGGTGTCAAGGAACCGTTACCATCGGAATCTGCACCATGTGTGTCTACTGATGCCATTTGATGATGAGGAGTTTTAAAACGTGGCCTAAGATAAAAAAACCAAAATATCAACATAATTTTAAAAAAAAGGAATGCAATGTTTTCTTCAAAGAATAAAAAACAATAAAAAAATTAGAGATTAATAGGCTACTTTTTAAAATTTATTTAATTTATTCCAAAAATCGCTTGAAATTTGAACAACTTGTGTGAATATATGACATAAATTTTCCACTCAACAAATCGTTTTGCCCCATCCCCCCTCAGTTTATAACCAAGCTCTGATAAAATTACAACTAGTAAATATGACACCTCCTGTCAAGTCTAGAAAAATGCAAGAGTGGTAATGTTACCAGACAGATATAAGAAATAATATACAGATAAGCCAGCAAGTAAACATCATACTGATTACATTCTACTTGAATATAGGTCACTATGGTCACTTGTGGGAGTGGCTAAAGTAGACACAAAACATTGGTCAACAAAACTTATGTGCGAGAATGTATCATATATGTGAGATATAAGGTCTGCCTTTATAAACTTAGGAACATGCTTAGAGCATAATAAGAGAAAAACTCAAACCTTACAGAAACACATATTTTAAACAATTCAAACACATATTTTGAACAAAAGTTACTAAACATATTTAAAACAAAGAAATAATTATTAAAATATTATTTTTAACACTTGACATGGTGAATTTGTCCAGGGTCAAATGTCTGGGGTCGAAAAGTCGTGGAACCACTCCTAACTAAGACAAGTAGCTAACTTTTTAAATAACAAATATCAGTATAAAAAGTAATATTTTTCAAAAGGGATTTTTTTATTGCACACTGAAGAGGTTTACAGGCCGCTAATACTTTTTTACAATCGACAAATAAAATTTGTTGACTACTTACTAAGTACTTACAACTAAAAACATGTATTAAAAAATTAACAGATTTAATAATTAAAGATTTTTAGCAAATGTAGCCATTGTAGGGTAAATGCAACAAAATGATACATTTGCAGGCACATTTGCCTATTTGGCTAAAAATAAAAAAAAGCAAAGATGATGGAGCAAAAGAAATTATTTATACTAGTTAATACTGACTTAACTTTAAAAGTTATACTTTTAGACTATTAGTCTATTACTACTACTGTACTAGTTAAAGTTTTTTTTATTACTCTTTGAGTCAAAATAAAGGCTTTTTAATTGAAAAAAACCTATAATTTTGATATAAATTCATAATTAATATCTAATATCTAATACTTAAGTATTAGTTTAGTATACAGTTAATACAGAAGTATACAGTTTATTACATTCATCATGTTCGACATCACTTTAGGTTTTTCTGCATGTTTTTAAAACTTAATCATTAGACTCTATAAATACATTTTTCAAACTAACTTTAAATTATCTAAAAAATGTAAAATAGCAAAACAAAATAATAATTTACCATGCGTGCAGAATAATGTTTACATTGTTGTTATGCAAAGATGAGGGAATTCGTCCGCCATCGTGTTTGGGCAAGCTCATTGGCCAATCATATCCAAGCGTAGTACGGCATAAAAGGTACGTTACTCTTAACTTCTTTTTTTTAAAGAAAAAAAAGTAAAGAAAATAAATTTCTGTAGTAACAATACATGGCATCTTTTAAAATGATTAATGTCTACTAGGCTGCCAGTTGCAGACATTGGCCAGCTGAACAGGTGACAATGGGGAAAGGATTGTGTGAAAGAGGTGCCATCAATTACGAGCTTTTTAAACATTAAAGCAAGACAAATTTACAGCAAAGAGATTAGCCGCTTTTATTAAATTTGAACAGATTTAGTCAAGGCCGTAGTATAAAATATACTTCTTTATCATTGTGTTCAAATTTTTTCTTATATAAAACTCTCCGCACAGTCCCATTCCCCCTCCAAGCCGCACAGCACCCCCCCCCCCCAAAAAAAAACAAACGAAAACCTGGCTACAGCCTTGGATTTAGTTGTGATTTATGGTTCTTTTGATTCTAATTGGCATAATTAAAACTGTCAATTGCTTTTCGTTGTCTTCCCTATGATATTTTGCATTTTTTTGTTTTATGTACATGAGCAAGGAATGTGATGGTAGGGGACACATCGAGAAGGCCCAACTGGGAGATGAGTTAAATTAACCGTGGTCCAGGCTCATCGAGTCAGGTCAAGATAAGGTACCGCATCTTTTAGCCGTTCTAATCACTCAGTACAGTAGTTGGTGTGAGGTACTGCACCCAGCCGCCCTCAATCACACTGTAATATTACTTAGCAGAAATAGATAAGAGCTCTTTTTAGAGCTAAACTTTTATAACCTGTAGCTTGTAAATTTAGCAGACAGCTAAGAGTTCTTTTAAGAGTCAGTGTTTTGTTGTTGCGCACACACCCGATTTGAGTTAATTCTTCATTTGTCTGTCACGTGGCTGTATACAAACAAATATTTGACCTCACGCTTTCAGTTTGCGACTCAAATTACTACAAGACAGCAGCCATCACAAAGTCTACCTGCTAGCTTTTGACAAATGTTATAAAGATATTATTTATAATTAAGATTATGGGCTGTAAAATAAAACGAAGAATTTGAATTTACCTCAACAGGTCTGATTTTGTTTATTGATCTAAATATTATGAGCTGAATTCATCTATGAACACAACAGTTCTAACTAAGACAAGAAACAAATTCAACTCGCCAAAATGATTTACAAAACACATTTTTCAAAACAGACTTAATTGGTCAAACAATTGATAGCGATAATTAGACTTCACCGGGACAGTCCCGGATATACCGGGTTGTCCCGGTGTCCCGCCCGGTTGTTGAAATTGTCCCGGTTTAGATTCAGGGCAGAGTTTGTTGGGAAATAATTGAGCAAAATTATTAGATCAGAGGATGATTAATCTGCTCTTGTGTGATCAGTAACATTTTGTAAGTAACACAGTAATACAAATTTACACAAGTGAAAAATACGAGTGGTACAACAAGTAGAAAACTGTTTTGTTTTGTAAAAATATCATGTTTGTGTACCATTATGAATAAAATAACAAAGATTATCTATTCTATATTTTAACTGTTTTTTACATTACTGTTTTCATACCCCCCCCCCCCCCCCGGAACCGACATCCCTAAACCTTAAGTAAAAATGACAGAACTGTCCCGGTTGGTCCGTGAAAAAATATGGCAACCCTAGCGATAATAGATGTAAATAGAAGGCTTATTACAAGGATAGATGATAGATCGTACCTAGGTTTTTTTAGAAGTGAGACTATTATTGTTGCGTATCAAGTGGTTAATTAAATGAATATATGTATAAACCTTTATTTTGAAATGGATATGAATTTAATTAGTATAATTTAAATATACTATGAGATCACGGAATCTTTTTTTGTTAAGGGGACATAAGCAGTTATTATCAATCCATGTTTGGAGCTACGTCCCTTGAAGAGATACGTATTTTGTTTAGTAAGCACGCTTGATTACATGTATAAAAGTGAGATTTCTATAAATAAATGTCTGACATATACGATTGCAGGGAAAAAAAAGAAAGACAAATATCTGTTTAAATGAAAGACAGACTTGGAGAAGACATTTTTTTAACTTCATTTTCTTTTCATTACTGAGTTTAAAAAAAAAATAAGAGAGATATTTTTATATGTATACATACCCGCGTCACTGATGTCAAATATGGCGACGCTACATTCTAGTGAAGGTACAGCTCTGGAGAAAAATCTAGACGATGTGTATCAACACGTCCCAAAGTGTATAAGCATGCCCCAAAGTGTATCAACATGCCCCAAAGTGTATCAACATGCCCCAAAGTGTATCAACACGCCCCGAAGTGTATCAACATGCCCCAAAGTGTATCAACACGCCCCAAAGTGTATACGCATGCCCCAAAGTGTATCAACATGCCCCAAAGTGTATCAACATGCCCCAAAGTGTATAAGCATGCCCCAAAGTGTATCAAAATGCCCCAAAGTGTATCAGCATGCCCCAAAGTGTATCAGCATGCCCTAAAGTGTATAAACATGCCCCGAAGTGTATCAACATGCCCCAAAGTGTATCAACATGCCCCAAAGTGTATCAGCATGCCCCAAAGTGTATCAACACGCCCCAAAGTGTATAAGCATGCCCCAAAGTGTATCAACATGCCCCAAAGTGTATCAGCATGTCCCAAAGTGTATCAACACGCCCCAAAGTGTATCAACATGCCCCAAAGTGTATCAACACGCCCCAAAGTGTATACGCATGCCCCAAAGTGTATCAACATGCCCCAAAGTGTATCAACATGCCCCAAAGTGTATCAGCATGCCCCAAAGTGTATCAACACGCCCCAAAGTGTATAAGCATGCCCCAAAGTGTATCAAAATGCTCCAAAGTGTATCAGCATGCCCCAAAGTGTATCAGCATGCCCTAAAGTGTATCAACATGCCCCAAAGTGTATCAACATGCTCCAAAGTGTATCGACACGCCCCAAAGTGTATCAACACGCCCCAAAGTGTATCAGCATGCCCCAAAGTGTATCAACACGCCCCAAAGTGTATCAGCATGCCCTAAAGTGTATAAACATGACCCGAAGTGTATCAGCATGTCCCAAAGTGTATCAACACGCCCCAAAGTGTATAAGCATGCCCCAAAGTGTATCAACATGCCCCAAAGTGTATCAGCATGCCCCAAATTGTATCAACATGCTCCAAAGTGTATCAACACGCTCCAAAGTGTATCAGCACGCCCCAAAGTGTATAAGCATGCCCCAAAGTGTATCAACATGCCCCAAAGTGTATCAACATGCCCCAAAGTGTATAAGCATGCCCAAAAGTGTATAAACATGCCCCAAAGTGTATCAACATGCCCCAAGTGTATCAACATGCCCCAAAGTGTATCAACACGCCCCGAAGTGTATCAACATGCCCCAAAGTGTATCAACACGCCCCAAAGTGTATACGCATGCCCCAAAGTGTATCAACATGCCCCAAAGTGTATCAACATGCCCCAAAGTGTATAAGCATACCCCAAAGTGTATCAAAATGCCCCAAAGTGTATCAGCATGCCCCAAAGTGTATCAGCATGCCCTAAAGTGTATAAACATGCCCCGAAGTGTATCAACATGCCCCAAAGTGTATCAACATGCCCCAAAGTGTATCAGCATGCCCCAAAGTGTATCAACACGCCCCAAAGTGTATAAGCATGCCCCAAGGTGTATCAACATGCCCCAAAGTGTATCAACATGCCCCAAAGTGTATCAGCATGCCCCAAAGTGTATCAACACGCTCCAAAGTGTATAAGCAGGCCCCAAAGTGTATCAAAATGCTCCAAAGTGTATCAGCATGCCCCAAAGTGTATCAGCATGCCCTAAAGTGTATCAACATGCCCCAAAGTGTATCAACATGCTCCAAAGTGTATCGACACGCCCCAAAGTGTATCAACACGCCCCAAAGTGTATCAGCATGCCCCAAAGTGTATCAACACGCCCCAAAGTGTATCAGCATGCCCTAAAGTGTATAAACATGACCCGAAGTGTATCAGCATGTCCCAAAGTGTATCAACACGCCCCAAAGTGTATAAGCATGCCCCAAAGTGTATCAACATGCCCCAAAGTGTATCAGCATGCCCCAAAGTGTATCAACATGCTCCAAAGTGTATCAACACGCTCCAAAGTGTATCAGCACGCCCCAAAGTGTATAAGCATGCCCCAAAGTGTATCAACATGCCCCAAAGTGTATAAACATGCCCCAAAGTGTATAAGCATGCCCTAAAGTGTATAAACATGCCCCAAAGTGTATCAACATGCCCCAAAGTGTATCAACATGCCCCAAAGTGTATCAACATGCCCCAAAGTGTATAAGCATGCCCTAAAGTGTATAAACATGCCCCAAAGTGTATCAACATGCCCCAAAGTGTATCAACACGCCCCAAAGTGTATACGCATGCCCCAAAGTGTATCAACATGCCCCAAAGTGTATCAACATGCCCCAAAGTGTATCAGCATGCCCCAAAGTGTATCAACACGCCCCGAAGTGTATCAACATGCCCCAAAGTGTATCAACACGCCCCAAAGTGTATACGCATGCCCCAAAGTGTATCAACATGCCCCAAAGTGTATCAACATGCCCCAAAGTGTATCAGCATGCCCCAAAGTGTATCAACACGCCCCAAAGTGTATAAGCATGCCCCAAAGTGTATCAAAATGCTCCAAAGTGTATCAGCATGCCCCAAAGTGTATCAGCATGCCCTAAAGTGTATCAACATGCCCCAAAGTGTATCAACATGCTCCAAAGTGTATCGACACGCCCCAAAGTGTATCAACACGCCCCAAAGTGTATCAGCATGCCCCAAAGTGTATCAACACGCCCCAAAGTGTATCAGCATGCCCTAAAGTGTATAAACATGACCCGAAGTGTATCAGCATGTCCCAAAGTGTATCAACACGCCCCAAAGTGTATAAGCATGCCCCAAAGTGTATCAACATGCCCCAAAGTGTATCAGCATGCCCCAAATTGTATCAACATGCTCCAAAGTGTATCAACACGCTCCAAAGTGTATCAGCACGCCCCAAAGTGTATAAGCATGCCCCAAAGTGTATCAACATGCCCCAAAGTGTATCAACATGCCCCAAAGTGTATAAGCATGCCCTAAAGTGTATAAACATGCCCCAAAGTGTATCAACATGCCCCAAAGTGTATCAACATGCCCCAAAGTGTATCAACACGCCCCGAAGTGTATCAACATGCCCCAAAGTGTATCAACACGCCCCAAAGTGTATACGCATGCCCCAAAGTGTATCAACATGCCCCAAAGTGTATCAACATGCCCCAAAGTGTATAAGCATGCCCCAAAGTGTATCAAAATGCCCCAAAGTGTATCAGCATGCCCCAAAGTGTATCAGCATGCCCTAAAGTGTATAAACATGCCCCGAAGTGTATCAACATGCCCCAAAGTGTATCAACATGCCCCAAAGTGTATCAGCATGCCCCAAAGTGTATCAACACGCCCCAAAGTGTATAAGCATGCCCCAAAGTGTATCAACATGCCCCAAAGTGTATCAACATGCCCCAAAGTGTATCAGCATGCCCCAAAGTGTATCAACACGCCCCAAAGTGTATAAGCATGCCCCAAAGTGTATCAAAATGCTCCAAAGTGTATCAGCATGCCCCAAAGTGTATCAGCATGCCCTAAAGTGTATCAACATGCCCCAAAGTGTATCAACATGCTCCAAAGTGTATCGACACGCCCCAAAGTGTATCAACACGCCCCAAAGTGTATCAGCATGCCCCAAAGTGTATCAACACGCCCCAAAGTGTATCAGCATGCCCTAAAGTGTATAAACATGACCCGAAGTGTATCAGCATGTCCCAAAGTGTATCAACACGCCCCAAAGTGTATAAGCATGCCCCAAAGTGTATCAACATGCCCCAAAGTGTATCAGCATGCCCCAAATTGTATCAACATGCTCCAAAGTGTATCAACACGCTCCAAAGTGTATCAGCACGCCCCAAAGTGTATAAGCATGCCCCAAAGTGTATCAACATGCCCCAAAGTGTATCAACATGCCCCAAAGTGTATAAGCATGCCCTAAAGTGTATAAACATGCCCCAAAGTGTATCAACATGCCCCAAAGTGTATCAACATGCCCCAAAGTGTATCAACATGCCCCAAAGTGTATAAGCATGCCCTAAAGTGTATAAACATGCCCCAAAGTGTATCAACATGCCCCAAAGTGTATCAACATGCCCCAAAGTGTATAAGCATGCCCTAAATTGTATAAACATGACCCGAAGTGTATCAGCATGTCCCAAAGTGTATCAGCATGCCCCAAAGTGTATCAACATGCCCTGAAGTGTATAATAATGACCCAAGGTGTGTCAGCATGCCCACAAGTCTACCCAGCTTTAAGTGGGTACCTGACTTTAAGTTGGGGAAGTAAAGGCGGCTGGGCGTTGTGCTGACCACACAATCCCTTCTTATGCCGAGGTTATAGAAACAGGTGACTTCTACACTCCATCTGCCCCGATGGCCCGCTTGGGATAAGGGAATTTACTTTACCAAAGTGTACCAGCATACCCCAGAGTGTATTAGCTTTCCCCAGCATGGGACACATTGATAATCACTTTGTGGAACGTCAATATCATATTTAAGAATATATATCATACCAGAATATTTTTTCCGTAAAGGCCCTTCCATTTCAAATGG
This sequence comes from Bulinus truncatus, assembly GCA_021962125.1. Taxonomy (NCBI): domain Eukaryota; kingdom Metazoa; phylum Mollusca; class Gastropoda; family Planorbidae; genus Bulinus; species Bulinus truncatus. Next base: position 1,350,502 of record JAGDYQ010000133.1, on the reverse strand, counting down.
GAGCCTTGGAAACCGTTCCTATTTTTAACTTTGTTTTTGTTGGGCTCCAGTTGACAAAGTTTGTCTATCTTGCCGTGGTCCGTTCAGTATAAAGACAGTAATTATGGACGGACCATAAAAAAAGAAGAGAGGGTTGATTAATGTAAAATAAAACTTAAACATTCCAAAAAGGGATAAGTAAGTGGCTTACAGTCGGACGGATGGCCGAGTGGTGTAGATACTCGACTGTCAACCTGAGAGTCCTAGGTTCGATCCTCGGTGGGGCCCTTGGAATTTTTCCAGGTGAAATTCGGTGCAAAGTCGTCCCACAAGTCCACCCAGCTTTAAATGGGTACCTGACTTTAAGTTGTGGGAGTAAAGGCGGCTGGGCGTTGTGCTAACCACACAATCCTTTCATGTGCCGAGGTTATAGAAACAGTTGAATTCTACACTTCATCTGCCCCGATGGCCCGTTAGGGCTAAGAAGGGAACTAAAAAGTGGCTTACAACCAAGATCAGTATGAAAAGGGGGAAAAGCAGGTGAAATAAAAAAAAAAACCTTAGATCAGGCTAAAAAAGTATATATAAGTAGGCATATTTAAAGGTTTGGCAAGTCTGAAAGAGGATGAGTAGGTTTGTGGGAAATAAGGACCTGTCTTAGGGGGCTATATTTGATGAGTCCTATTTTGCTTTTTATTTACTTTCTACAGTGTGTAGTTATGGTTATATTCATTTTTTCAATACACTGTGTTGAGACAATAATAAAACCATAAACATGTGCTTATTAATGTGTGTTTGAGAAAGTTTTACGTTACATCAATATTTTATTCTTTGTTCTGACAAAGCAGTTTAAAAAAAAATCAATAGCTATGTGTAATCAATTATTAACTCAAAATCAATATTCTTCTAGTTCTGTTGAATGAATACAAAAACAAATCCATCAGGAAACAATGCCTACGGATGGCATTGAATATTATGACATAATTACATTTTTTCGTTTGTTTCTATCATAGTCAAATCAAGCATGAATGATCCAGAGAGGTATATTTAACTCGACATGATCAGAATATTTTCTGTTTGCAACACCTTGCATTGAAATTCTTTACTTCTACGCACCTTGCTAATGTATAAACTACACAATAAGTTAATGGAACGGAGAGGTTTTCTTTTCTGCTGAATACAATTTCCTGTAACGCACGTTTGTTTCTATTTACACAATATGAAAACAAAGACTTAAATATTTCTGGACCAGCACCCACACGCAGTTAAGCTACGAGCTGTCAGCGGAGATTGACCCACAGACTATTTAGTACATAAACTACGTGTTGACCACAAGTTTCTACACGTATTCCACAGAGTCGTTCTAGGTCTTCTTGGACTTCAAGGCATTTAGACCCTATTGTGTTTTAAAACTATTCCTGGCAATTTTCTCTCACATTTAGATACTATTGTGTTTTAAAACTATTCCTGGCAATCTTCTCTCACATTTAGATACTATGGTGTTTTAAAACTATTCCTGGCAATCTTCTCTCACATTTAGACCCTATTGTGTTTTAAAACTATTCCTGGCAATTTTCTCTCACATTTAGATACTATTGTGTTTTAAAACTATTCCTGGCAATCTTCTCTCACATTTAGACCCTATTGTGTTTTAAAACTATTCCTGGCAATTTTCTCTCACATTTAGACCCTATTGTGTTTTAAAACTATTCCTGGCAATCTTATCTCACATTTAGATACTATGGTGTTTTAAAACTATCAATGGCAATCTTATCTCACATTTAGATACTATGGTGTTTTAAAACTATCCCTGGTAATCTTATCTCACATTTAGATACTATGGTGTTTTAAAACTATCACTGGCAATCTTATCTCACATTTAGATACTATGGCGTTTTAAAACTATCCCTGGTAACCTTCTCTCACATTTAGACCCTATTGTTTTTTAAAACTATTCCTGGCAATTTTCTCTCACATTTAGACCCTATTGTGTTTTAAAACTATTCCTGGCAATCTTCTCTCACATTTAGATACTATGGTGTTTTAAAACTATCACTGGCAATCTTATCTCACATTTAGATACTATGGTGTTTTGAAACTATCACTGGCAGTCTTCTCTCACATTTAGACCCTATTGTGTTTTAAAACTATTCCTGGCAATTTTCTCTCACATTTAGATACTATTGTGTTTTAAAACTATTCCTGGCAATCTTCTCTCACATTTAGACCATATTGTGTTTTAAAACTATTCCTGGCAATTTTCTCTCACATTTAGACCCTATTGTGTTTTAAAACTATTCCTGGCAATCTTCTCTCACATTTAGATACTATGGTGTTTTAAAACTATCACTGGTAATCTTATCTCACATTTAGATACTATGGTGTTTTAAAACTATCACTGGCAATCTTATCTCACATTTAGATACTATGGTGTTTTGAAACTATCATTGGCAGTCTTCTCTCACATTTAGACCCTATTGTGTTTTAAAACTATTCCTGGCAATTTTCTCTCACATTTAGATACTATTGTGTTTTAAAACTATTCCTGGCAATCTTCTCTCACATTTAGACCATATTGTGTTTTAAAACTATTCCTGGCAATTTTCTCTCACATTTAGACCCTATTGTGTTTTAAAACTATTCCTGGCAATCTTCTCTCACATTTAGATACTATGGTGTTTTAAAACTATCACTGGTAATCTTATCTCACATTTAGATACTATGGTGTTTTAAAACTATCAATGGCAATCTTATCTCACATTTAGATACTATGGTGTTTTAAAACTATCCCTGGTAATCCTATCTCACATTTAGATACTATGGTGTTTTAAAACTATCACTGGCAATCTTATCTCACATTTAGATACTATGGTGTTTTAAAACTATCACTGGCAATCTTATCTCACATTTAGACACTATTGTGTTTTAAAACTATTCCTGGCAATTTTCTCTCACATTTAGATACTATTGTGTTTTAAAACTATTCCTGGCAATCTTCTCTCACATTTAGATACTATGGTGTTTTAAAACTATTCCTGGCAATTTTCTCTCACATTTAGATACTATAGTGTTTTAAAACTATTCCTGGCAATCTTCTCTCACATTTAGACCCTATTGTGTTTTAAAACTATTCCTGGCAATTTTCTCTCACATTTAGACCCTATTGTGTTTTAAAACTATTCCTGGCAATCTTCTCTCACATTTAGATACTATGGTGTTTTAAAACTATCACTGGCAATCTTATCTCACATTTAGATACTATGGTGTTTTAAAACTATCAATGGCAATCTTATCTCACATTTAGATACTATGGTGTTTTAAAACTATCCCTGGTAATCTTATCTCACATTTAGATACTATGGTGTTTTAAAACTATCACTGGTAATCTTATCTCACATTTAGATACTATGGTGATTTTAAAACTCTCACTGGCAATCTTATCTCACATTTAGATACTATGGCGTTTTAAAACTATCCCTGGTAACCTTCTCTCACATTTAGACCCTATTGTGTTTTAAAACTATTCCTGGCAATTTTCTCTCACATTTAGACCCTATTGAGTTTTAAAACTATTCCTGGCAATCTTCTCTCACATTTAGATACTATGGTGTTTTAAAACTATCCCTGGTAATCTTATCTCACATTTAGATACTATGGTGTTTTAAAACTATCACTGGCAATCTTATCTCACATTTAGATACTATGGTGTTTTAAAACTATCACTGGCAATCTTATCTCACATTTAGATACTATGGTGTTTTAAAACTATTCCTGGCAATTTTCTCTCACATTTAGATACTATGGTGTTTTAGAACTATTCCTGGCTATTTTCCCTCACTGACCAAAGTCTTAAAGCTGAATGAATCCTCTGTGAGCGATACAGGAGAAATATAACGGTCTTAATGTCAAAAAGAAACCAACAACAAAGTTTATTCCATGTCCTCTACCATCACCAACCCAGGTATTTACTGGACTCACTGGTGCATTCAGTCCGGGAAATCGTTCCGACTCATTAACCCTGTGATCTATGGGGACTTCCTGATGGAACTAATCTGGCTCTCTGGTCACACAGCAACACACAGTTGCATCTACACACACACACACACACACACACACATACCTGTTTAATTGGTCACTTTACAGAGAACAACAAAAGGTCAGTTGCCTGAAATTGAACACAAAATGCTTGTTTTCATGTGTGTATTTGTGTTTGTGTTCTGTTTGTGTTCGAAATTAAAAAGCAAACAAACTACAGAAACAGCTCATGTAACCGTCCCCCCACCCACCCCTAGAGCCGAGCCCCTCACCCACACCGCCGCCACCAGTACTACAATGTCAGGTGAGTGAGAAAGAGTCCGGGTGTTGGTTCCACAGTTTGTTTTGTTATCTTCTCATGACTGTTAGGTCAATGTTTCAAAGTGTCACAATAAAATCAATCATTGATGCGAAGATCTTAGGGCTTGAAAACAAAATCACTCAGTTGGCTCAAGGAAATGTGCAGGATGAAGATAAGGGGAATACAAATCGAATTTAAATGAAGAGAAATACAGTCGAGGAATTATGGGATGTACTCATCTGCTGAAGTATAAAATGTCAGTTATTCCAGCTAAGACTACTTGTTAAGCCTTGCTATTGATTATAATTGTGATAATATAATGATGAACTATTAAAGTAACTCAGCTCACAGACCAGTAAAGAGTGATTCAGTTTTTTTTCTATTATGATGCATATTGTGCACACAATTTAAAGCTATCGGACGAGTAAAGAGTGATTCTGTATTTTCTATTATGTTTCATATTATGCACACAGTTTAAAACTAACAGACGAGTAAAGAGTGATTCTGTATTTTCTATTATGATTCATATTATGCACACATTTTAAAACTAACATACCGGTAAAGAGTGATTCTGTGTTATCTATTATGATTCATATTATGCACAAATTTTAAAACTAACATACCGGTAAAGAGTGATTCTGTGTTATCTATTATGATTCATATTATGCACAAATTTTAAAACTAACATACCGGTAAAGAGTTATTCTGTTTTATCTATAATGGGTCATATTATGCACACAGTTTTCTTCTCGTAAAGTCTGTAAAAAAAAAATAATTTCTCGAGGTGTTTTAAGGTCAGTATAAAATTTCATCTTTTGATTTTATTAGTCATAATTAAAAAAAAAAGATGTTGCATTCGAACCTTTGAATTATTTTTTTAAAGAAATATATGAATTAATTAAATTTATGGTTATTACTTAATCTATCTACATTGTTGCTTAACTCAGCCATTTGGAGTTATTTTGTTTTATATCGATTATAGACGGCTAGCTCCAAGTTTTACATGAGCTCATTTAACTACCAAGAAATTCAATCACTCAAAAAAGGAAAAAAATAACAACAACAAGTTCTACTCTTCAAATATACATAAATAGATCAGTCAGCAATCACTGCACCTTCCCCCCCCCCCCCTTCCCTTTATTTCATAGTGCCAAGTTGATATGTTGTTTGTGTTATTTGTTCACTACAGTCTTTGTAATGATGAGATCTTCATCTCGTGATCAAATGTATCGCTAATTATAAATTTTGGTGTTCCTCCTCTTCCTCCCAATTTATTCCCCCCACCCCCCAACCATCCTCATCATATCCGAATAGTTATAGCACTTGAAGTAATTTGAACATATCGAGCTCACAACCAACAGCGCCACCAAGTCACTCTTCTGTGATCTATATGTTCAAAGGAATAAGGGTCACCGTTCTGATGATCTGTGGGCATCACGCCCCCCCCCAACACGCCTTCCAACACGGCCTCCACATAACCTCCACCACGTCCTCCCACCAAGCACTCCACCACGTACCTCAACACAACCTCCACCACGCACTCCACCACAGCCTCAACCTCCACCACGCACTCCACCACGCACTCCACCTCCACCACACACTCCACCTCCACCACGCACTCAACCTCCACCTCCACCAAGCACTCCACTACACCCTCCACCACGCACTCCACCACAGTCTCCACCTCCACCACGCACTCCACCACAGTCTCCACCTCCACCACGCACTCCACCTCCACCACGCACTCAACCTCCACCTCCACCACGCACTCCACCACACCCTCCACTCCACCACGCACTCCACCACAGCCTCCACCTCCACCACGCACTCAACCTCCACCTCCACTTCCACCACGCTTTCACCAACATAACAGCACAATCTTAAGACATTTACTTGTTTGAAAAGTGAATTACTTCCACTTTCGAGCTTTTCATAAAAACTAATTTATATGAATAAATATTTCTTTCAATCAAATATAATTTTTGTGATTTTGCTATTCACTCAAACAGGATATCTGTGATCATAAATAATCTTGCGCTGGATACCTGTGACCATAAATAATCCTGCGCTGAATTGCTGAACAAGATTGTTTTGACAGTCGCCTACACTAAAAGTGTGATAAAAATTGTCAAAATGACACTGGAGAGAATATTTCTAAAAGCTTTTATCGTGTTACTGTTGTCTTGTGTATTATATTTACTGCTCTACATTAGACTTGGTTATAATCTACATTTCAAGAAACACCATCCTGGGATGTGCAGGTACTCAGCTATATGTATGTTTTTGGCTTTAATTTATTCCTGAAATTTGCATCGGCATTTTGTTTCTGTATGTTTTTGTGGGATAATATTAAATACGCTGATCTTTAAAAAAATCGCACCTCTCACAATATTGGATGTACATGCTTTCAATAATATATATATATATATATATATATTATAGGTTACGATATATATTTATCCATAGGTATATAGGTCTTATATATCTATGTATATATCCATGCTTTCAATATATATAATTTCCAATAGTATTACAGTATAAGTCTTTTTTATAACTATTTATCAGGAGTTTCACGTGCCTTCATGTTTCTGAATTACATACACTTTACCGTCAGACATTGAGTCGAACGGCCACCAAACTATTTATAGTATCTGTCATAATTTGAACGGCCACCAAACTATTTATAGTATCTGTCATAATTTGAACGGGCCACCAAACTATTTATATAAATTATGTCAAATGTATCTTTATTTATTTTCCATTTAAAAGACAGGTGAAAGGTGTGGAGTTTGGATCAGAAGATTTTCAAGTGACCTCAGATGGGGTAGCGTTCATTACTTCCGGTGTGATGCACGAAGCCATGTCTCCACAATTTAAAGACTTCATCACCCAAAATCAGATCAGAGGTAAAATCCTCATCTACGATTTCAACCGTCCTGACCAGGGAGTGACCGAGCTGAAGATTGAGTCGGATAAACAGTTGAACATCAAGAGATTTAGGCCCCACGGCATTAGTCTCGTTGAGGACAAAGCGAAGTCCGAGCACCTGGTCTACGTCATCAACCACCAGGGATCGGAACAGGATCGAGTGGAGAAATTCAGGTTCCAGCCTGTGACCAAGACGCTTGTACACCTGAAGTCTTTCACTGGAGATATTCTGCGGGTTACACATGACCTGGCTGTGGTACAGGAGGACCAGTTCTATGTTAGTAATTACCTGTACTTCAGTACGTACGCCCTGTCTGTCGTTGAGCACCTGACCCCGGTCGGTTTGGGGTCCATTGTGTATTTCAACGGGACACATTTTGAGACAGTGGTGTCCAGTGTTCTGGGCCCGAACGGATTGACATTGTCTGCTGATGGAAGGTATTGTTAATGAATAACTTTTGTCTGTCTGTCTGTCTTCTGTCTGTCTGTCTTCTGTCTGTCTGTCTTCTGTCTGTCTGTCTGTCTTCTGTCTGTCTGTCTGTCTTCTGTCTGTCTGTCTGTCTTCTGTCTGTCTGTCTGTCTTTCTGTCTGTCTGGCAAACCTTGCTAAATTAGCATTACCAATTGCTTATTACACCTACCATGTATACAATACCTGACTACCAATATAATTACCAAATAAGATACCTGCATACAATGCACAATTACCAGGTACCGGAACGCCGTCGTGTCATAAAGAAATAATACTGAAAATAGTGCAGTAAACGAAAGTCTACGGAACAAAAAAAAATGTAGGTAGCTACGCTGTTCCGATGCGTCCAGCCAGAATAAAAATAACCCTGAAAATTACTAAGAACTCGAAAAAAAATGCTCTAAAAATGATTCATATATTCAACATAACTCATTTGTTATTCATAGTAAACAGGCCCGTAGCGTGCGTTTTTTCTGGCCCCCCCCCCTCTGCTTGTTTGCTCTACTTAGTAACATTTATGTCCTCTCCCCCTGCTATTGCCTGGCCCCTCCTGTAGAATTATTTTCACGCTACGGGCTGATAGTAAACACCTCACGTATATTTTAATTTTAACCTGTTGTTGTTTCAAGGCTACTGTATGTGGCTTACCCTTTATCCGAGAGAATCGAGGTTTACAAAAGGCTAAGCAATAACCGGCTCCACATGGTGCAGTCCTCCATGGTCTACACATGTCCAGATAACGTTCACCTGTCTCCATCCGGCAGTGAGCTGTATGTGGGTGCCCACCCAGTGCCGTACAGGGCCCTGGATCACCTGAACCAACCTGAGCATGTCTCGCCGTCCTCCGTAAGTAAAACAAGTTCTGTATTTATAAGTACTAAATAATGATGCCGTACTGTACTATTACTATGTTATGAAATATATTCTAGTGCACTTTCCTATTTTTTTTTATTGTTTGTATGGAGCGGTTTCATCTTACTACATAAGACTTTAGGAGTTAACTATTAAAGTTCTAACGGTTTTTTTTTTGGAGGCACTGGGCAAATCTAACATTTGGGTGCCCTAGAAAAAGTAATATATGTGTACCTAGACAAACTAACATATGAAAACCTGGGCGAAATGACATTTTTGGGTGGGAACATAGGGAAATGTACATTTGGGGAGACGAGTAAGAACGATGTGAAAGGTCTCCGCTTGCATTTCTTGGATCCCTCATGAAATATTATAACTGGGGCCCCTCTGACCCCCCTTCCCCCCTTAGCAGTGAGGACCCTTGGAAGCTACATGGTTTGCATTTTTTTTCGAAAGGCTCTGCTCTTAGATCATACACAGTGAATTAAATAATGAAATAACTTCAGTCAGTTTGTTAATGTGTTCCTTATGAGGGAACTTTGTGTATTAAAAAACAGCAACGTGTAAAAGTAATACAACAAAAGAAATTTTCCATACCTAGTAAAATTCAAATGTCTATGAACGCAAACACACAAACAATGTGATACGCGCATGCGCGATATATAGCTTAGCTATTGTGTATTGGCTATCTTATCACAGCCTCTCCGAGGGAATATTAAACTTTCTTTTCAACTTAATCAATACACTCTCAGCCTTGGCGTTGACACTCTAAGATGACCTGATTAAGTCAATATCTTAAAGTATATATGTGACCGTCCTGGTAAAGTTAGATGCGACCCGAGGAGGGGCTTGGGGGACGGGGGACCGGGGGGGGGGTGAAAGAGTTTATTGTTGTGGCAACATTATTCAATAAAAACAGATATTATCGGAGATTTTTAATTTTTAACAGCAACAGTTTTTTTTTAGGTTATTATTGATTGATTTAGAAACGGCGAGAGAAGTTTTTAATAAGTCAATCGAAGAACAACAAAAAGGGAAACAACTGCAGTTTGAGAAAACGCAGTGTTACAGTTAGACGTGTTATGTAAACACAGTTTGAAATGTTCCCAATGACACTTTGAAATTACAACAACAAAGGGGGAGACCATGTAGTAAACCATCTTTTATTTCTTGTTTTCTGTTTTTTTTTTTATCTAACACCAGGTTCTACGCATACCTCTGAAAAATGGTCATTTAGTGGAGGATGGAGTGACCGAGCTATTCTACGATCACGGTGACCTAATAGCTGGTTCCTCTGTGGCGGCCGTGTACAACGGTCAACTTTTGATTGGGTCCATCATGAATAAATTAGTGGTGTGTAACCTGGGCAGCACGTGACATGGGCTGCAAGCGACTTGACGGATGTAAAGCAGATACAACGCCAGACAACAGCTGACGTGTCACGTTATAAATGTTTTCTAAAAAAAAAATTCTATCGTAAAATGATTAATAAAATGATATGTATAGTGTTAGACAGATCGTTTACATATTATAAGACGTTTACATATTATAAGACGTTTACATATTATATTATAAGACGTTTACATATTATAAGACGTTTATATATTATAAGACGTTTACATATTATTAGACGTTTATATATAATAAGACGGTTTATATATAATAAGACGTTTATATAAGACGTTTACATATTATAAGGCATTTATATATTATAAGACGTTTATCTATTATCAGACGTTTATGTATAATAAGACGTTTTACATATTATAAGACGTTTATTTATTATAAAACGTTTACAAATTATAAGACGTTACATGTTATAAGACGTTTACATATTATAAGACGAGTATTGTTTTGATGCAGTCCGTACTATAGGGAGGGAAGGTAAGTAGTTAAAAGTCTGTTCATTACAATTTGTAGTTTTGTGTGTGTAAATAATAACAATTATATAAATAATTATACAATTTTCGTTTCAAGAGGGTTTTTTGATTGGCTGGTATATAATTTATTTAAATTAAGGGGGGGGGGGAAGGGTTGTGAATCATGTAATAATCGGGAAGGTTGTAAATATTTGGTCTTATTTGGTTGTAAATATTTGGTTGTAAATATTTGGTTATAAATATTTGGTCTTATTTGGTTGTACACATTTGGTCAAATTTGCGTAACATATTATATGAATGGACAAACTTATCTTGCAAGTTGATATTTTGAGTCAATATTATCCACGTTACTTTTTCATATTTTTGACAATAATTTTCCATTGCATTTTTTCATATCTGTGACACAATTATCCTTCATTCCAACCATTGATTTTTTTTTATAATCTCTTTGACAAAATCATCTTCGATGAACTGTTTGTATTTTGTGACACATTAAACCAGTGAGCTTTTGTAACGGAACTCTCTTTAATTTAACATTCTTTCTTTGTGGTCAATCTAATTGATTTTTCTCTCATGAATTTTTGCACCGAGGTCCCAATAATAAGAACAAAGAACAGCCTAATACTGGATTGGTCGCAATCATTTTTGTGCATGTTTGCATCATGTAAAAAAGCCGTTTTGCAGACATTGTACATTTTATGGCTATGGCACACAGCATGACGTACGACCCGCATTAAAAATAACAAAAAAAAAAAAACAAAGTTTGCTAATCAATAATATGGAAATTCGGTCCAATTTTTATGAAATTACTATTGCTGGATTACTTTATTATTTTTTTTTTAAATTACTAAGTCAAGTATTAAATATTAATGTCTATCGCCGGGGTCGTGCTGTGTAGAGTGCGCCACTATCGACCTAAAGATTCCGAGTTCGATCCCTTATGAAAGATCCCAAGTCTGTATAGGTCCGCAGTTCTCAACCGGTGGTGCGCTTACCCCCAAGGGTTATGAGAAATGCTATGCAGGGGTCAGGCACGCCGAGCTGGGGGGCAGGGGGTCATTGCCAGGGGGCCCGCATCTGTAAGGGGGCCCGGCCGCCCCGACCATGTCAATTTTTTCACGACTTTTTGTTTATTAAGAGACCCGCAATGATGTCCTGTCTTGGGGCTCGTGTTGGCTCTCGTCGCCACTGGCAGGGGTATGCAGCGACATGTAATGTTCGTTTAAAATATCGAAGACTTTGACGAATGTCGATAGTCTGCTGCGTGACTCATCACCAAACCACGTGACCAAGTATAGCATTAGAGAGGTAAGCACCTTCCATTATGAAAATCAGTTCATTTAGTCGCGAATGTACGTGTGAAGGGTACTCGCTGATATACCTTAGCACCCTTTGGGGTACAGTCGCGAAAAAAGGTTTAGAACCGCTGTTTAAACAGTTTTTTTTTCGCGCGGGTGTATTGTGTTTTGCATTGATGTCTCATATACATGTCTTTCCATTTCCTTTGGCTACTCTGCTCCATGAGCAGCAAACTGGCGACCTTCTTAAAACCTTTTGGCTTTTCTAAACGAAAATTATATGTAGCTGCGCACCAATGTTCCCTCTAAGCTGAGCGCGTGAGCGATCGCTCACACTTATTCAGAGCGTCGCTCATACTACACATACGATCGCTCACTCCGACGGATGACATCGCTTAAATCGCTCACAAATTTTGGCCTCAAACAAAAATGTCGCTCAGAGACAAAATTTCTTGCTCACTTCATACCACACCTTAGAGGGGACATTGCTGCGTACCCCTGCATAGCATTTAGCATACCACTCGGGGTACGCGTGCCACCGGTTGAGAACCGCGGCATTAGAACCGCCAGACAAAGCAAAAACGCTAAATCGTATTCAAAAGCTCAATCAGTGGAAGCCGCACTGAGCTATATCTCATTTGGTCATCGTTAGTGTAGCGAAAAACGTGACTGATTTCAGCCTGATTATACTGTCATTCTTTCTAAGGCGGTTCAAGATTTATTATCAAAATAAATCTTTCAGAGTCCTTTACTCAGTGCTCGATTTAAGAAAAAAACCAATGCCGTGGATGTAAACAAATTTCTGCAGAGCCGGGGATAAATGATGTCTATGGGGATGACAGTTCTCAGAGCCGGGGATAAATGATGTCTATGGGGATGACAATTCTCAGAGCCGGGGATATCCCGGCATCCCCGGCGGTAAATCGAGCCCTGCCTATACCATTTATGACAACACAATAATTTAAAAATGTATTAAATGCTACTTCATTTCCTCAGAGAAAATTTATCTCATTAATATTTGTACCGTTGGCGTCTTTCCCCAGTCCTAATGGGCCCAGTGTCTGGCAATACATCTATCTTTGCTTTACTGTTATTTGACACTCGGCAAACTCGTCATTGATGCTGTCTCTTTCATGTGACACTGTTCACATGGTCACTTCGAGCAGCCAATGTGAACATTTGCCAAAGTCGCTGGCCGTAACGGCATCATCGGTGTGTGAACTTTGATCTCTACCACTCAAATCATTCTTTGCGTCACGTCCAGAGGCATATTAACTTGGTAAACAACTTGATAAATATTTTGGTGTAGAAATAGGCAATGTCACGTGGGCTAACATTATTAGAGCATCATATTCCTATCTATCTATCTATCTATCTATCTATCTATCTATCTATCTATCTATCTATCTATCTATCTATCTATCTATCTATCTATCTATCTATCTATCTATCTATCTATCTATCTATCTATCTATCTATCTATCTATCTATCTGTCTGTCTGTCTGTCTGTCTGTCTGTCTGTCTGTCTGTCTGTCTGTCTGTCTATCTATCTATCTATCTATCTATTTTCTGTCTGTCTGTCTGACTGACTGACTAAATGACTGTCTGTCTTTATATTTGTATATCTATCTATCTATCTATCTATCTATCTATCTATCTATCTATCTATCTATCTATCTATCTATCTATCTATCTATCTATCTATCTATCTATCTATCTATCTATCTTTAATCTATCTAATCTGTCTTTCTGTTTGTCTGTTTGTCTTTTTTCCCTCCCTATCTCTACCTCACTCTCTCGTTCATACGTGTGTGAGATATATTCCTTTATCCCGAGAGAGAGAAAGGAGTGTGTGATCGAAAAAAAAAACCGCAACCAACAAAATGGCTATAAAATAAACCCATCATGACCCACCACAAGTAGGTCAAACGTAAAAAATAGGTCAAAGTTCTCTTCACGCTGTCAGCTGTGTACTTCACGGACTCACACACACAAAGTCAAGTCGATTTGTTGTTGTTTTCTCAAGTTCAATCCAATCCACCATCTGCAACTGGTCATGTTGAAGTCTGCACTGGTAGCGGCCCTGGCCATATTTTTTTACTTCATAGCCAGCATCATCTGGTCGCTGGAATTTCACCTGCACTACAAAAAACATTACCCTGGACAGTGCAGGTATGTATTGTTGTTGTTTTTTACTATCTGACAATGATCACACCACGTTGTCAGTAGTTCAGTGATACCCTGATTTGCTAACAATGATTACCCCCACGATTTCAGTTGTTCAGTCAGTGATACTCTGATTTGCTAACAATGATTACCCCCACGATTTCAGTTGTTCAGTCAGTGATACTCTGATTTGCTGACAATGATTTACCCCCCCCCCCCATGTCAGTAGTTCAGTCAGTGATACCCTGATTTGCTAACAATGATTACCCCCACGATTTCAGTTGTTCAGTCAGTGATACCCTGTTTTGTTGACAATGATTACCCCCACGACGTCAGTAGTTCACTCAGAGATACCCTGAATTAGTTTCCCTTTCCTCGATGTGATGGGGAAATTAGACATCCGAATGTCACTCTCATTGCAGATCAAGAGAGAGCTCGGGATTTAACCTGGCAGCACTTATGACTTGAGGGAAGGGTGGTCATGCGGCGTAGAGCGCTCGACTGTAAAGGCGGCTGCACGTTGTGTTTAATAACCCCTTTATAATCCGAGGTTACTGAAACGGATGAATTCTACATTTTATCTGCCCCGGATGCGGAACTGTTCGTTTTTTTTTAAATCATACCTTAATTAAATCAAGTTAAACTTCCAACTTAATTTTTTTTAATTTAAACATTTATTGATGAAAATCGTAGTAACGAGAAACGAAATGAAAAAAAAAATTGGTGTCAATTTTATCAGAGCACACTCTATTCAGTTATGCATTATTGATAGGCCCGGAGGGGGGGGGTTAGGTTCGTCCCATGCCATAAACTCCTTCGCTGGTTCTTTTTGTATTTCTGTCCCTTTTAGTCCACGGATGAGTGGCCTGAGCATTACGGCTGGATGCGCTGGGGCCTAGAACGACTTGAAACTCGAGGCTTAAAACCTTGAAAGTAGGCTCTAATCACACTTATCGCGGGGCCTCTTTTAAACGCAAGCCCCCGAGCCTCTTTTAAACGCAAGCCCCCCGGGCTGGTTGCCCTAGTCGTCATCACTCATCACCACCTCTTTCCATTATTCATTGGCAAAAGCAAAAAAAAAAAGTTTAAAAGTTAGTATTATTTATTGTAAAGTTTTTTTTTTGGATATTATACATCTGTAAGCTTGTGTCAACTGGGCCTAAAGTGTAGACCGAGCCGGATTTAGAATTCAGGGGGGGCCTAGAATAACAACAATTTTAGGCCCCATTTTGAAAAAATGAAAAAAAAAATTTTGTTAATTTTTTTTTTTAAATTATTGTGTGCTACTTAACATTTCGTGGCCATTTTTTTCACGGGTGCCACGGCCTAGTTCGACCTATCTGTAAATCCGGCCCTGAGTTTAGGGCAACAATATTGACACGTAGATTCGGTTAAAATGTTCATTTTAAAATACCTATCATTTACGAGAATGTCTATATCCATATGTTCAACGTGTATCTCAATCACAAACTGAATTTTAATTAATAAAACAATTATGATTTGGTTTTTTTTTTTTGGTAAAAGACAAGTGAAAGGACAAGATTTCGGAGCGGAAGACTTTCAGGTTACCAGTGATGGGTTAGCTTTCATCACTTCCGGTTTTTATATTGATTCGGCGGCCCCAGAGTACAAGATCTTCTTGAAAGAGAACAAAATAAAAGGAAAAATATTGCTGTTCGATTTCAACCAACCTGAACAGGGAGCTGTTGAGCTGGAGATCAAATCTTCTGGTCAGTTCAACAAGGAAACGTTCGGACCACACGGCGTCAGCCTCTTGGAGGACAAGGTCAAGTCCGAACACATTCTATATGTGGTCAATCACCAGCCGTCTCAGCCGGACAGAGTGGAAAAATTCAAGTACGAGCCCAAGACCAAACAGCTTGTCCACTTGAAGTATTTCACGAGTGATCTTTTTCAACAGACCAATGATCTTGCAGTTATCGAAGAGGATAAGTTCTACATCTCAAATTATCAGTACTTCAACAGTACCGCACTTAACGCCATAGAAGCTCTTTCAAACTTACCGCTCTGTTCCATCGTCTTCTACAACGGATCTCATTATGAAATCTCCGTGCCTCAGTTGATCAGTCCCAACGGTGTGGCATTGTCAAAGGATCTCAGGTAATGTAATTTTGGGATTTTATTTTTTAGTACTTTTGTACAGGTTCACCACGGATAATTTTTTTAAATATTTAACGCTGTAATTTATTGAAGTATCTCCAGGTTCTAATCCAGATCTGAATGTATCCTCATTTTTTTATGTAAACATTTTTTTTAATCCCTCATACAAACCAGAGTGTCTCACAGTCTTCCCTCTAAGTTATCAAAGGCTATTTGCGGCAGAAGACATTGGGCGTGCGCACAGCTTAAAGGGAACCACTGGTGTTGGGGCTCCCCTTCGACTGTCCCCTAAAAAGAATGAAATGTACATAGTTAATGACAGTGTGTTGTTCCTCTCTCTCTCTCTCTCTCTCTCTCTCTCTCTCTCTCTCTCTCTCTCTCTCTCTCTCTCTCTCTCTCTCTCTCTCTCTCTCTCTCTCTCTCTCTCTCTCTCTCTCTCTCTCTCTCTCAGAACTCTCTCAGTGAAACTGCGGGCTGAGACTTAGTCTCTTAGAGCTCGTGAGATCAGACTTGCTGTGTCTCTCAACATCTGGAGACTGCCATAAAGCCCAATGGCCAACAAGCCTGGTTCACCCTCTGGTCCGCCAGCCCGGGACACTTGAAAAGCACATGAGGACACTCGTAAAGATGGTCTTGATTATAATACTTACACACTGAACGATGGATTCACCAAGGAACATTTTAATATTCTTGATCCTTTTCCTTTTTATTTTTGGTTAATTTTCTCCCCATACTTTGAAAAAAGATTCACTATAAATTATATATATTTTTTGTTAACGAAACTTTTCTTATTCTATATGCCATGTAATGTTCCCTCGTGATGGTTACCTCTTATTTCCTGAATTCAATGCACGGCAAAAGCTAATGGATGTGCAACTTTGGAATGGAATTAAAATGTTGTGTGCACAACATAAAGATAATAAGGATAGCGAAGCTTTTTCAGCGCCATGTTGAAATATGTTTGAGCGTGACAGGCGAGTTGTGTGCACGCACACATGCGCACATCTCAGAGGGAATAATGCTGCTAAATATTGCTTGACTGTATGAGAAGTAAATGGCGGCCGTATATATATATATATATATATATATATATATATATATATATATATATATATCATGTATCTTTTCATAAATAAATTTATATAATTTTTAATCAATCTGGCGACCCCCTTATACAGAAAAGATCGTTCAATGTGGCCGCCAGGAGTAAAACAAAGGTTGTTCACTCTCGGGCCTTTCCCTTGACCCAGATGCCAATACAGTCGATTCCGCTTAATTGGGACACATCGGGACCGAGGCTTTTTGTCCCAAATAAGCGGCTGTCCCAATTAAGCGGTGTCCCAATTAAGCGGAATCCACTGTATATACTTTTTCAAGATCTAAGGATCTCTAGAATGATTATAATTTCATTATCCTTGTAAGCCATTCTTCACCAACACACCATGCTATTCAAATTACTTTGAACTTTTTTTCTAACAGGTACCTGTATGTAAATTTTCCCCTCCTAAAACAAGTTCAGGCGTTTGAGAGAAACAAAGACAACAGTTTAACACTCGTTCAGAAACTCAACTTGAGATCGGCGGTGGACAATCCACTGCTCAGCTCCAGCGGCAAAGGTTTATTTATTGGATCCCATCCCATTGGGCATAGAATTTTCGCACACTTATCGGATCCAAGGAACAAGGCGCCATCCTCAGTAAGTTGGGTTTAATGTAAACTATTCGTCTCTCTCCCGACCTTTGACCTCTTCTATCTTTGTTGGATTACTTTACAGTAGGTTTGGTTTCTTTATCATTATCTCCAATCCCCCCCCTCCAGATTTACATTTTTTAAAATTTTCATCAAGACCCTTTTTTCGTAAATCTTTGTAAGGATCAGATGTTTATTTCTTAGATGTATGAAACATTTATGGGGGTGATTTTTTGTGCCCACCACAGCAGAGAGTGCTGTAGCTTTGTAGATAATACGGGAGACTTACGTAAGTGACTAGAGCAGGGGTCGGCAACCTTTTGAGACGGAAGAGCCAAAAAAGTTATAATTTACAATTTTCTCATTTTTTTTAAAGAGCCACTTAAATTGTTGTTTCAATATTATTGTATTTGATTAGGCCGCAATTTGACATCGAAAGAGCCGCATGCGGATCGCGAGCCGCAGGTTGCCGACCCCTGGACTAGAGAAACGCTTTTCCAACTTATGCCTTCTACCATATAGGCTGTGTGTACTTGGGACATTTCAGCGGGACCTGAACAAATATCAAGATTCTGTCATAGACGATCAAACCCGACACCTTCATGCCTACACCGAAACTATCATGCCTACACCGACACTTTCATTCCTACACCGACACCGTCATTCCTACAACGACACCTTCAGGCCTACACCGACACCTTCAGGCCTACATCGACACCTTGAGGCATACACCAACACCTTCAGGCCTACACCCTACGACCCCCATCACTACCTTTCTATCTCTAAATCTTGCTCCTTCAATGTCTGTGTTGGATAAATAAATAACATTTTACACTCTTGAAAAAAAAAGATAACTAGCATACAATAAAGGGTCATACAGAAATAAGAAAACACACATTGAAATAGAAAACATACTTAGAAATAGAAAACATACAGAGAAATAGAAAACATACAGAGAAATAAAAAAAATACTCAGAAATAGAAATACTGAAATACTGTTGACTGAAATACCGACGGAAATGACACTAACAAACTGTCTCAATAGTATGGAAATTTGGTCCAATTTTTATGAAATTTCTAATGCTGGATTACTTTAAAAAAAAATTACTACAGCGGCTGAAGTATCGATTTATGATTTGCATTAATTGATTTATCCCTAACATAAATAGTGTTTGGGGTTGGGGGGGGGGCGGGGCGGGCAGATAGCACCTTTCTCGCTCCTAAAAAAAAAATTTAAAATCTGAAGTAGTCAACTGCCTGGCTGACTGCCAACCCCACCCTCACACAATTACGGTACTGCCAACCCCCCTCACACAATTACGGTACTGCCAACCCCCCTCTCACAATTATACTACTCTCCCCCCCCCCCCCCCACACTTATAGTGCACACCCAACCCCCACCCTCTTACAACTCGGCACTGCCAACATCGCTCATTACGACAAGAAAACTCTTTAAAGTGTACAATGACTTTTCGCCATGTAAGATTGAGCCCATTGAAATGAAAATACACTATAAGTGAAGTGTGTGATTTTTTTGTTTTAATACTATTTTTGCCGTCCCCAGGTTCTGTATGTGCCGCTGACGGACGACGGGAAGTTTGCAGGCGAGGATGACGTCATTGAGCTGTTCTACGACCACGGGGACCTCATAAAAGCTTCGACCGTCGCCTACCTGTACTACAACAAGCTACTGATCGGATCAGTCATCGATAAACTGGTCATCTGTGATTTAAGTGGTCCAGTTTTGCCGGCCGACGCATGATTTCTTTTTTTTTTTTACGTTGTTTGACTCTATTACTATCCATCAAGGGAGATAAGGGCATTATTTTAAAAAAAATTATCCAAGGGGGATAATTAATTAAACATACTACAGACTGGCCAATTTGTTCAAGTAAAAAAAATGTTGTAATATAGATTGGAGTTACGGAAACATAATGACAACATTCTTGTTTAACTTTTAAAAAAAAATTTGCTTATGAAATATGCTAATGTTGTTCCGTATCCATGAACAATATGTATGGTATTATCTGTCATACAAACATAATGCTGTTTAAATACAATTTCTCATTATAAACAATTTTTTATATGCCAGTTTGTTTATAATATGCTTTCATGTCCATGAAGAAATGTTTATAATTATATAGTTCTGACATGTCCATGAAGAAATGTCTATAATTTATATAGTTCTGACATGTTCATGAAGAAATGTCTATAATTATATAGTTCTGACATGTCCATGAAGAAATGTCTATAATTATATAGTTCTGACATGTCCTTGAAGAAATGTCTATAATTATATAGTTCTGACATGTCCATGAAGAAATGTCTATAATTATATAGTTCTGACATGTCCATGAAGAAATGTCTATAATTATATAGTTCTGACATGTCCATGAAGAAATGTCTATAATTATATAGTTCTGACATGTCCATGAGGACATGAAGCAGTGTCATCTTGTATCATATGTTTTTGTCATCTGTTTACTTAACTTTTACGACATCGTCAACTGTGTTCTTGTTTTTAGTTGTAAACAAGATAATATTTTGTTTACTGGATGTCAAAGTACTAAATATTTACAACTGTATGAACTGACTGGCGTTAATCATTATTTTTCTCCGAATAGTAATCAATAAAATAAAAAAAAACAAAATCAATATTCTTTTCATCGATAAATAATTATTTAAAAATATTCTAATTGGCCTACTAATGGCTTACTGTTTATTTAAATTTTGTAATTTAAAAAAAAAAATAACAACAATACTAAGGGAGGTAAATAATCCACAGTTTACAATACTAAGATACAGTGAGTTGTCTTCTCTATTTCCTTCATGGTTTACGCCACTTAACAAATATAGAAACATAACAAGATATTAACTTGTAAGAAACTTTTTTTTTAGAAGTGTAATGAAGTAAGTTGTGTCTATTGGGGATAATATCATATTTACAAGAGAAGTATTTTTTGTTCATCTATCTTGGGGGGGGGGGGGGGGGGAAGGTTTTATGAAAAATGCACTAAAAGGTAAAAATCAAATCATTATATCAAAATCATATCTACATAACTTACCATTACTAAAAAAAATATCTGTTTGGGTGCATATCATTTTAGTTGGGGAAGTAAAGGCGGCTGGGCGTTGTGAATTCTACACTGACCCGATGAGCCAAGGGAGCTTTACTTACTTTAACAAATCCTCAATCAGATGCCGTGGTTGTTTCAGAATGCTTCAGGGGCGTAGATTTGTACCAGACGGCCTAACTCGTGTCAAGACACGCCATTTTGTTACACACAGGGCCTTACAGGATACCAAGTGTTCCATGTGACCATTTTGTTACACACAGGGCCTTACAGGATACCAAGTGTTCCATGTGACCATTTTGTTACACACAGGGCCTTACAGGATACCAAGTGTTCCATGTGACCATTTTGTTACACACAGGGCCTTACAGGATACCAAGTGTTCCATGTGACCATTTTGTTACACACAGGGCCTTACAGGATACCAAGTGTTCCATGTGACCATTTTGTTACACACAGGGCCTTACAGGATACCAAGTGTTCCATGTGACCATTTTGTTACACACAGGGCCTTACAGGATACCAAGTGTTCCATGTGACCACTTTCGAGCGTACACAACTCGCCGAGAGCTTGTGCACATTACAAAAGGCGCATAACCGTTTCATTCAATAATTCCTAGATAACGCTAAGTTGCGAATACAAGTTTAGTTTCTCCATTAAAGTTGCACAGCCAATGTTTTTTTATCAATTAAAGGGATATTGCATTGAGACTTTCTGTCTGGATCAAGTTTAAAAATATAATAAAATCCGATAGTTTTTTCCTTAAACATTTTATTTTCTTTTTTTTCAAAGCGTCCTTCACCTTTAATTCTTACGTTTTAAAAAAAAATATATTTTATCATTTACCATTTTATTTATACATGACAGGTGTGTTCCTCCCCTTAATTTCCCCAGTTTACGTCAAAATACAGATGACACAATATCCTCTAAACAAATTACCTGTAAATGGTAAAGGAAACGCGTGTGTGCTGTTTTTTTTTAAAAAAAAAAAACTGTTGAGTTAAAGATTAAATTATTTGCCATGCAATAGCCTACTTGCATTTACACCAGGTCAGATTGTTAGTTTACAAGCTGATAATAATTTTTTTATTTAAATATTGATACATGGACTTATAGCGGCCTGATAGCGAAGTCAACTCATATGCAATCGGTACAGGGTTCTATCCCCGGTAAACACTGGAAAGAAGAAAAATATGGACTTAGGGTTTAAAAAAAAAAAGTAATCATCCATAATATTGAACAACCCATCCAAAAGTATCACAAAGACGAAGTGTAACGAAATTGTATATCATGAAGACTAATATGATTCGAAGACTAATGTTTTAGTTTTCAATTTGAGTACTGATAAATAATGCACCAAACTAAGCAGTTAAAAAAATGCAGTGAATTAGGTGGTAAAATGTGCCACAAATAATAAAGTAACGCATCTAGTTAAAATGAGCAAAGAATTTATACAACATCGCAGTGGATTAAAAACTTCTGTGAGTCTCAAATACAAGGAGTCTTTTTTTTTTGCACCCCCCCCCCACCTGCATAGAAATAACAAATAAGATTTGAAGATTAATACAGTTTTTTGAGAATGTATGCTACCAATGCTACTGACAGTTTGTAAAATTGACTACTCGTGTATTTGTATGCAGGTGTATTAAAGTAGACTACACGATTACTGCTTTTGATAAATATTTCGAAATTCTTTAAACGTCTAAACGGCAGATGCCGAACAGAACTCCGTTTTCGAATGATTTGATAAACAGACTTATGTAAAGATAGATTAGAACATAAAAAAAGGTTTTATATCCAATGATGATTGATCGGTGGGGATCCAATGATGATTGATCGGTGAGGGGGGGTCCATTGATGATTGATTGGTGTGTGTTTGTGTGTGTGTGTGGGGGTCCAAAGATGATTGATTGGTGGTGGGGGGGGGTCCATTGTTGATTGATTGGTGGAGGTCCAATGTTGATTGAATGGTGGGGGTCCAATGATGAATGATCGAAAAATGGTAACGAAGTCTCCGCTGCCGATTTCAATTACCCTAAAAGTTTCGATTCGACCAATTCCACATTCAAAAGAATAGTCCAATTAGGAATTCAGTGTAAAACTTTACTGAAAAATAAACAACAATAAAAAAAATCAATGGTCACACTATTTGTTAGTGTTGTGTATATATATCTAATCCCAGTTGTGTCCCAATATATATATATATATATATATATATATATATATATATATATATATCTAATCCCAGTTGTGTCCCAATATATATATATCTATCTAATCCCAGTTGTGTCCCAATATATATATATCTATCTAATCCCAGTTGTGTCCCAATATATATATATATCTAATTCCAGTTGTGTCCCAATATATATATATATATATATATATATATATATCTAATCCCAGTTGTGTCCCAATATATATATATATCTAATCCCAGTTGTGTCCCAATATATATATATATCTAATTCCAGTTGTGTCCCAATATATATATATATATCTAATCCCAGTTGTGTCCCAATATATATATATATATCTAATCCCAGTTGTGTCCCAATATATATATATCTATCTAATCCCAGTTGTGTCCCAATATATATATATCTATCTAATCCCAGTTGTGTCCCAATATATATATATATATATATCTAATCCCAGTTGTGTCCCAATATATATATATATATATATATATATATATATATATATATCTAATCCCAGTTGTGTCCCAATATATATATATATCTAATCCCAGTTGTGTCCCAATATATATATATATCTAATTCCAGTTGTGTCCCAATATATATATATATATCTAATCCCAGTTGTGTCCCAATATATATATATATATCTAATCCCAGTTGTGTCCCAATATATATATATCTATCTAATCCCAGTTGTGTCCCAATATATATATATCTATCTAATCCCAGTTATGTCCCAATATATATATATATATATATATATATATATATATATATATATATATATATCTAATCCCAGTTGTGTCCCAATATATATATATATATATATATATATATATATATATATATATATATATATATATCTAATCCCCGTTGTGTCCCAATATTTATTCTTATAATAATAAAAACAAAACAACAGTATTTCCGTGGTTAGTAAGTATTAGCCTATTGGTTACCTTTACGTCACAAATACTAAATGACGTATGGACATAGAACCCACAGACATTATTTAGCGCCAACAAAATAGCGCCATTGTAATATGGACTCTCAGTCTAAATTTGTTCTTCTTTCTCCTCAATTACCCACAACAAAATTTCAATTTATCCGGCGTTCAGTATTTCTGTCGCCATGTTTACTTTCTCTCTCTCTCTCCCTCCCCCCCCCCCCAGATCACATTGATAAATTTAACTATTTATTCCTCATCATAAATTCGTGCATTACTTGCTTCCTTCCAGGCAATTCTAAAGTGTTTAAACATATATTTTATATCATTAAAAAAAATCACAAGAGAACCATTGCAATCGCAAGCAAGTGGGGGGTGGGGGTATGGAGGGGTGAGAGAGGAGCTGTTAGGTAAATATTTCACCACGGCTGTGAAGGTAATTTTTTTTTCTCTCACTGGCAGACAACCCACGAAAACATTTGAATTTCTTAAGTCGTCTGTACACTGGGAAAGTCTCACGGATTTATTGTTCCTTGCTCCAGTGATAACAGTGAAATCAAGGAGTCAACGAGGAACGGAACATTTTTTTTTAAATTTTCATTTAGTTTTCTTTTGGAATATTTATTAACTTTCATATTTTTTTTATTAGTACGTGTTAGATTTTTTTTTTAAATTCAGCAATACGGATACGTTAGGTTTGTATTTTAATATAAGATTTCACATTTCTCGAAAAAAAAATTCTTTTTTTTAAATCTGTACTTTTTACTGTAAGTTTATATTAAAAACCAAAAAGTTATTGAGAGAAAAACTCTTCAAATGAAATTCATTTTATTCAGAAGTCTAGAAATTCAACAATTTTGTAGATATTTGTAATCACACTTAGGCATTCTCTGCTTTCCGGACGGCTTAGTCAAAAATACATGTTGTCTAAATGTGTACATGTTGTCTAAATGTGTACATGTTGTCTAAATGTGTACGTGTTGTCTAAATGTGTACATGTTGTCTAAATGTGTACATGTTGTCTAAATGTGTACGTATTGTCTAAATGTGTACGTAATGTCTAAATGTGTACATGTTGTCTAAATGTGTACGTATTGTCTAAATGTGTACGTATTGTCTAAATGTGTACATGTTGTCTAAATGTGATTCTAATTATTACTTCCGTGTGAGTCATTGTAAAATTTTTCCGAATGCATTGGTACAAAAAAATTAATAATTATACTTAACCAATTTATAAATAATTCATTTTCATATTTAATGGGGCATTCGTAGTGTCAGGGTAGGGGCATTGACCCCTCCCCCATGGTCCTTCGTCTAGTTAGGTTATCGGCTAAAATAGGCACCTTGAGCGGCATTTACTTTACCACCAGTTAGGGGCGGCATCTGCCATCATTGGCGTAGCGAGTTTAACTCGCGCCCAGGGCACAATACCTTTTTAGCGCCCCTCCCCATTCGAAAACCATGTAATATTATATGTAAAATATACCATTTGGCGCCCCTTTGTGAGTAGCGCCTGGTGCGTGATGCAACCCCTTCCCCCCCTCGCTACGCCACTGTCCGCCATACTTTAGTTCTTGGGGCGACATTTTTGAAGCCTGCCCCGGGCACCCCCAATGGTTAGTTAAGTCACAGAGATAGACAGTACTTGATAATGATAGACTGGGACATAATTTTTACAATTTTAAAAAGTACACGCGATCGCAGATTTATTTTACCATGTAGAAAAAAAAAAGACTCAAAATGTTGTATCCAACAATGCCACCTCAATAAGTTTATTCAGGGACGTGCAGTATGGGGCGACAAGCCAACTTAACTCTAGCTAGTCACTATGAAAACTCAACTCTAGATAGTCACTATGAAAACTCAACTCTAGATAGTCACTATGAAAACTCAACTCTAGATAGATCACTATGAAAACTCAACTCTAGATAGTCACTATGAAATAAACTCTATTTATCTCTAACTAGTCACTATGAAATTAACTCTATTTAAATCTGGACAGGTCAATATGAAATACACTCTACTGAACTCTAGATAGTCACTATTCTATAAAGTTCAATAAATTCACCAGCAACTCAACACATAGAAGAACACAGTTACACGTACAACATTATTAATAAAGGCGATAATTGTTTCGTCGCGTCTTTGCCCCGGGTTTTTGTTTTTACACTCCCTTTCGATTTATTCTCCGGATGGCGTCTTATCTCTGCTCCGTGGGGGGGGGGGGGGTTAACTCGGTTCAGTTTATGTATGTCTGATTGGCCTGGGATCAGATCCTCGTATTTACCTCATCTACAGCAATGTCTACTCTTTTCTGCATAAATCCTTTGTGCTTTATCACTGGCCGTTCCCCTTTAGCGATTACATAAAAAAACGTAAATCTAACAGAATCTGAATCTCCACCCCCCACCCCCAGCCCATCGCCAGGGGGAGATAAGCTTGTCTGCTTAAGTGCTCACCATGTCATGCTTTATTTCTAAAGGTGGAGACACACACACACACACACGCAATTTAAAGAAGGGAAGAGGGGGGAAAACATAACACGCACTCGACAAATAATAAACTTTGTTTCTAGAAAATACCACAGCATACGCATTTATTACTCAAGGATATAAATATACAGAAATATTTTTATAAAATGTGTTTTTTTATTTACTTTTATTAGAATGTGTGACAAACTTTTGCAACTGTTTGGATATCTATCTATCTATCTATCTATCTATCTATCTATCTATCTATCTATCTATCTATCTATCTATCTATCTATCTATCTATCTATCTATCTATCTATCTATCTATCTATCTATCTATCTATCTATCTATCTATCTATCTATCTATCTATCTATCTATCTATCTATCTATCTATCTATCTATCTATCTATCTGTCTGTCTGTCTGTCTGTCTGTCTGTCTGTCTATCTATCTATCTCTCTGTCTGTCTGTCTGTCTATCTATCTATCTATCTATCTATCTATCTATCAATTAATATGTAATCCGTCTGTCGGTCTATACATCTGCCTATCTGACCGTCTACCTATCTGTTATCTATATTTCTCTCTGTATATCTATGGTATCAATCTATCTTTCTGCCTGCGTGTAGCTATTTACAAAAATATGCCTGTCTTGAGTTATTTGATTATGTAAAACGTGCTGATGTTTCACTGAACTCCAACGTCAATTCCAATACAAGCAACGATGTGTGCGGAATACACCATGACGGGTTCAGTTACTTATCACAAATTGCTGAATCCCACATCTTAATACTCAATGTGTGTACGGTATACACAGTGATGGGTTCAGTTGCTCTTCACAAATTGCTGAATCCCACATCTTAATACTCAATGTGTGTACGTTACTCTTCACACCTTGCTGAATCCCACATCTTAATACTGATTGTCTTTTCTATGTAGCTCCAATATTGAACACACACACAGTGGCGCAACCAGCAAAAAATGTTGTGGGAGGGGGGGCTCACATATAGAAAAAAGACAGTTTGACAGTTTGACAGTTTGACAGTCTTTTTAGTAACTTTATATAGTAAAATATGTATTGATGATTTGGTCTGTGGGTGGGGGCTCAAGCCCTTCCCCTGGTTGCGCCACTGCACACACACACACAATGCAAAAGCAATACCTCCGACTCTGCGTATATTTCAGAGTAGTATACTACTAGTTACATTAGTACAATGTTAAATCATACATCTGTTTTCGTTGACATTGGATTCAGTTTTCGCTCATAAGCGGGAAAAGTTTGCTTCAGTTTTCGTCGATTGTTTCGGTTTTATTGATTGTCCACGTATCTCAAGGTGCTGACTTTTAAAAGAAAAAAATAGGTCAATGTGTATGAAATTCTCCAAAAAGTGTGCACCCAACCCTCCCCCCACCTCTTCCCCTTCTCATCGTATTCTTTGCGGCCATAAAGTTCTCAGGTGAAATGCAGATGCTGATTAAGATCGGGGGGGGGGGGATTGCCCCCGGTGCAGAAGAAAATAATGGGTCCATTTTTATACAGCGAAAATATAATTAAAATTGAGGTTTTGTGGGGAGCCTTTTATAATTCTGATACAGATGCACCCGCCGTTAACTTCGCTTCTATGTAAATACATTATTCGTTTTTTTTTTTTGTCGATTATTTTCACACAGATTTCTGACCATAAAATACCGGTATAAATGTTCTCTAAAATAGATGTATGACTTTACAGTACAATAGATGTATTACTGCATTCTAAAATACAGGATTGACTGTACACTAAAATAGATACACAAAAAAAACCTGTAAACATTTAATATGACGTCATAGGAACATGTTGTCAGTTTAAAAAGACAGCCAGTGGGAGAGGAACAGACAAGTAAGAGATTGGGGGGGGGGGGGGTGAGAGAGAACAGAAAGTTCTTAAAAAATAGACATACATAAGTGATGATAAAGGCTCACCTGTTAAATATCTAATTGGATAGCTGCAGTATTCTTTTTTTTTTTTTTAACTGATACATTCCACATAACTATTTTTACATCTGGCGTTTAAGAAACGGGGTTGTATTCGGGAATTCCAAGAGTGTGAATTTGATAGTATAAATAACATTAGCAGCTCACCTACCACTGCTCTATAGGCGAAGTGTCTGCGCGTGTATTTGTGTTTATGGGGGTGGGGTGGGGGGGGAGGAGTATCGGTGCCCTGGGCAGAAATGGGGGAGAGGGAATTTAAATGCGCATGACATGTCACGGCCTTATTTCGTGCAGTTTGCAAAACGAACAGGGAGAACAGGATGAACAGAAGAAATTGGTGTTGGTGTGAACACTGAGGTACATTCGAGGAAAAAAGTTCTATTTTTTTTTTTTGGATTATTATATTTAGAGGTCATCCAAGGCCATCTCTTCCGAGTAAACAGAAAACTGTGACAGATCCATTGGCGAGGATCATTATTTTTCTTTTTTAGCATTTCGTCTCACTGGAAGATTGGTTCTACAGTTGTTGTTTGATTCTGAGTCTTGTAACACGTTCGCTTTTAACTGTTGATATAAATTCGCGTGTTGTATGTAATCCCGAATACCGGACTGTGATGTGTAGTAACTGTGTGTGCGATATTTAGATGTAGCCTACAGTTGTTCCTTATTAATGGACCAAGGTCAGTTGGTTTAATTACTTTGACATATTTGCTAATTTCATATAAACTGTAGTTCAGGGGGGACTAATCAGTTCTTGGGAATTCCATCGGGGAATCCCCAGTATTTCAGATTGTGACTGTGATGCTCTTTAGATAGATAAATAGATAGATAGAGAGAGAAAGAGAGAGAGAGAGAGAGAGAGAGAGAGACAGAGAGAGAGAGAGAGAGAGAGAGCGAGATTATGTCAACTTTGTATAACGTATAGTGATCAGCTTTTTAAAGATTTGTTAAGAACTAAAG
Organism: Bulinus truncatus; assembly: GCA_021962125.1. Taxonomy (NCBI): domain Eukaryota; kingdom Metazoa; phylum Mollusca; class Gastropoda; family Planorbidae; genus Bulinus; species Bulinus truncatus. The sequence continues at coordinate 1,321,159 of JAGDYQ010000133.1, read as the reverse complement.
CCATTAATTTTCACCATTGAGTGAACCGCTAAAAACAAAACTTTTGGGTGGCTATATAGTAGCGATGAAGATCTTCATGCCGCATGCTGTAGGTGGGTCAGCCCTGTAGCGTGAAAACTTATGCAGGGGCCAGGCATTCGCTACAGGGTAACAGGCATCTACAGCAGCTACAGAGGGCCAGGGCATTCTACAGCAGGGGGCCAGGCATTTACAGCAGGGGCCAGGCATTTGCCAGCAGGGGCCAAGGCATCTCTACAGCAGGGAAAAAATTGCCAAGCGGGTGGGTGGCAGGAAATAAATACATATAAAGTAGAGCAAACAAAGCAGAGGGGGGCCATGGAAAGCGCAAGGGGCCCTCCCCCGCACGCTACAGGCCTCCAGGTGGAGTTCGAATATCTTCGAGTCTCAGTTACCGACATATGTAACCCCCCCCCCCCCGCCGTGGCGCCTGTAGGCCACTGGCTAACTGCTATTATGGGGATGAAAGAATGGCACTGCGTAACCGCCCCATCAGTGGTATACAGGATGTAAAAGATAAACATCTCATCCGTTCAAACACTTTAAACGAAAAACCTGTTCAGAATTTCGCGACCAACATGTAAAAAAAAAATAATACAAGATAGAGGAGACTAATTTATTGTTTAGATTTTTTTTTTGTTAATCAATAACTTTTTTTATTTTTTGGCTACCCACTTCAAATCAGCTTGACTGGATTGAGACTCACCATGGGCCGTGGGTCGCGACCCGCATTTAAAGAACAACTGAACCATTCTTATAGGTGTGCTAACTAGGGCACCTGCCTGGGCCCCCTCTCCACTTCCCCTCTTTCAGGATTTATTTATATTAGGCCCGGGACTAGGAGGGGGCCCATGGCTTTTTGTCTAGGGGTCTCCCCCAAATTATCTCCGGAAGTCTCTGCCCAGGACAGGGGGTGGGTGGGCAAACTTTTTTGAGTTGTGGGCCACATACTTCGGTTTTGTAAATTTGACCGGCCTGCCGGACCCAGGGGAGTCTGAACATGGACTGTTGACATGATCTAATAAAAAATTAACGTAAACGTCGCAACATAGGAGGTTTGTGTTGTGCTTCAGGCTTTGAAAACGAGGCGTGAAGCCGTGGGCCGGATTAAAACAGTCTGGTGGGCCTGATTTGGCTGATTTAGGGTCTTAAATACCTAAATATGGATCTACTCATATTAATGCAATCTTAAAAAAAAGGGGACGCAATCTATATAAATAATTGTGGTGTGGGTTCTGCGTTAAATCGAAAGTAAAGAATTAATATAACAGTATTCCAGTTTAAAATCGTCAAACGTAATCAACAGTAATAAAAATCTTTAAAAAATTGGATCTGCCTTAGACCAAAAATAACCCAGCCTACCGATAAAGCGTAAGGGGATATAAATCTTTGCAAAAGGTTTTGCAGGGTACAGCTAGTTTGCAATAATGCTCATAAACTTCCTTTCCGTTACAGAAACCAACATCTCAATGTGTTTGACCTGTGAATTACTGACCAATGAGAGTGCTGTATGAACTCTACCATTCTGTACCAGGGAGACAACAACAACAACAACTTAGTTTTTTACCAATGCAAAACATTTTATCCATCACCACTTCCTGTCACGTGGTTATTTCCGTACTTTCTTTGTTGGCCACTTCATCGTCTCAAGAGAGATGTGGCCAGGGCGCCTCATGTCGAGGGGAGCGCCCCAAACTGGCCAACGGGTGCTGTCCAGTGGAGCAGAACCAGGCGTGCCGGCCGGACGTTGGAGACGATTGTGATACCCAGCTAGGATATAATTGTGTGAATGACGTGGGGACTGTAGTGACCGCTGGTCAGGGTACTTGCAGAGGTAAGCCGTTGAACTTTATAAACAAATGATTAACACCTCCCCCCCCAAACAAAAACAACAACAACGCAAACCTAAATAATTACATTGTTTCAGAGATTGAATAGCGGTATGGTAGCCTAAGGATTTGGAAGAGCTTTCTTGGTCGCCAATTGTATGCCCATTGTATGCCCACTGTGTTGAAAAAAGTGGGGGAGACAATGTATTCAGTAACCTAACGTGATTGATAGACAGTTTAGTCCAGTAATGAAGATAATGTATTCAGTAACCTAACGTGATTGATAGACAGTTTAGTCCAGTAATGAAGATAATGTATTCAGTAACCTAACGTGATTGATAGACAGTTTAGTGTAATGAGACAATTTTAATAATAACAGTGTAGAATTCCCAGTAATGGAGACAATGTATTCAGTAACATAACAAGGTCGATAGACAGTTTAGTCCAGTAATGGAGACAATGTGTTCAATAGCATAACATGGTCGATAGACAGTTTAGTCCAGTAATGAAGACAATGTATTCAGTAACCTAACGTGATTGATAGACAGTTTAGTCCAGTAATGGAGACAATGTGTTCAATAGCATAACATGTTCGATAGATAGTTTACCCAGTAATGAAGACAATGTATTCAGTAACCTAACGTATGGTAGATACACAGTTTAGTTCAGTAATGGAGACAATGTGTCTTCGAGTAGCATAACATGTTGATATTTTATTCATTTTTGAGACAAACCAAAAACAACAAAGTCGATAGACAGTTTAGGATCTAGCAATGGAGACAAGTTCAATATACAACATGGTCGGACAGGACAGTTTAATTCATAGTGCAATGATAATAATGTATTCTAGTAACCAACGTGATCGATAGATACTTTAGTGGTTCAAGATAATTTCCTTTTATTGATCAGAGGCTTTTTATTTAGTTAAATTTTTCTGTTGTCCATTCGTGATCTTCAAGTAATTTTGAATCGGTAGTTTAATAAGGGCTAGAGCAGGGGAGGGCTTCTATAATCGCGTGTCACAATGAGTCCTATGATTTGACAGAAGGGCAGACATCAGCAACAGATGGATGAATTATTTATATTAATCTATATAAATATAATGTAAACATCCTATGTACGAGGATGCGAAAAGGGGTGGGAGGTTGGATAGGCGGAGCGTAGACCAGATCTAACAGCCACACTGGCCATACCGACCCACGGGCCATGGTTTGCCAGTGTCTAGGTTAGCACAACTAAACATGATCTCAATGTACATTTTGGCTGATTATGTTCCTACTTGGTTGAAGGCAACTAAAGTATACTTACTGGTATTCATTTCAAATACCTATTGCAGGTGGGTTTTTTTCATTCTTTGATGATTACAAAAACTTTCCTTTTGTATTTTACTTGTAGTTAAGTCTACTTTTTTTTTTTTAATACAGTTTCTGAATTGTTTTTTTTTTATCATGGCCACTGATCTAAGTCTGCTGTATGTCTGCACACTGCACTTCCTTCCCTCAGATGTTTGACTCGCTGGCTTAATTAATTTAAGCAATGTTTGTATGTGCTTGCGCATTATCCTTGCAAAGTTAACTAACCTTCACAGTGATTCCCAACATACAATCAAGATTATCTTTCCAACTATAGGTTATTTCGTTAATTGCAAAAAAAATTAAATGGAAATCAGTCCCTTAAACAGACATTTCCATTCAACCACGATACAAGAATGTGTAACTGATGTATTAATACATACATCTTATTTTGAACTGGGTGTTTTATTTTTTATGTTATTTTTCTTTCTGGAATTTATGTTTTTCATACTAGGCGAATATCTGTACTCGGAATTCAAAAATTATCGTTTATCTTTGACTCATAGAGAAATAATGTGCATGAAACTTCGATAACGCCAATCTATTTCGCCCACAGTGTCACTAGACATATACCTACCATGCTCACAACCTTACAGCCACCTTGTCACCAGATACATACCATGCTCACAACCGTACAGCCACCTTGTCACTAGACATATACCTACCATGCTCACAACCTTACAGCCACCTTGTCACTAGACATATACCTACCATGCTCACAACCGTACAGCCACCTTGTCACTAGACATATACCTACCATGCTCACAACCTTACAGCCACCTTGTCACCAGACACATACCATGCTCACAACCGTACAGCCACCTTGTCACTAGACATATACCTACCATGCTCACAACCTTACAGCCACCTTGTCACTAGACATATACCTACCATGCTCACAACCGTACAGCCACATTGTCACTAGACATATACCTACCATGCTCACAACCTTACAGCCACCTTGTCACTAGACAAATACCTACCATGCTCACAACCTTACAGCCACCTTGTCACCAGACACATACCATGCTCACAACCTTACAGCCACCTTGTCACCAGACATGGTAATTCGGATTATTGCAACTCAGAAAGTTCTTTATTTGGTTTAAAGAAAAGCACTACAGATCAAAGTCATCTATATTATATTATTTTATTGTTAAGATGATATGGTATCCATAGAAACGATAAACAGCGCTAGCTGAATTCTACTGGGGATAGATCTGTAGAACACCTACATCCCCATCGTCGCAAGGCGGGCCCCAAAGGCCCATGCGCTTTGGGCTCTGTCGAGCTCAGAAATCTAATATAAAAAGCTTTATAATTTAACGAGAGTGTGTGTTTGTGTATATGTATGTGATGTCATCGGGGTCCCATTTGATGGAGATTGGTATATATATGTCCAAGAATTACTGGCACCAATGAAGACATGGTCAACTTAACTACACTGAGAATCGAACCCATTATCTTCACCAAGCGAAGCAAGCAAATATCCTAGTATGCGTTGAGTGTGCCAGTCATTGTTTATTCACACCATTTTTTAAAGTACTCCATGGACGTGACGAACAATTAGACTGACACAATAAATAACACAGTCTTCTTTAAAGTTACATTGACGTATATTTTGCCTGATTCTATTTTATAACTCTGGGACGGGTGGCCGAGTGGTGTATACACTCGACTGTCGACCTGAGAGTCCTGGGTTCGATCCTCGGTGAGAACCATGGGAATGTTTCCAGGTGAAATGTGTTTCAAAGTCGTCCCACAAGTCCACCCAGCTTTAAATGGGTACCTGACTTAAGTTGGGGAAGTAAAGGCGGCTGGGCGTTGTGCCAACCACACAATCCCTTTAAATGCCGAGGTTATAGAAACAGATGAATTCTACACTTCATCTGCCCCGATGGCCCATTAGGGCTTAGGGAACTTTACTTACTTTCTTACTATTTTATAACTCAATCAAGCTATTGTATAAAGGTTGAAATTATTCACCCAAAAAAAAAACGTAGGCAGGTGATACAAGTAACCAATCTCCGTGTTACCACAAAGCATTCATTGTTTGATTCCGATACATGGAGCGACCGGGGGAAAAAACGGTCAATTAATAATTGAATCCTGCGTTCAGACTGGTATTCCTACTTTTTCACAATTACACTTTCACCGTGACTAATTGACAACGTGACCGCCAATATGTCAAGTCAGTCACTTCACGTCTCTCAAGGTAATCTAAATAAATGAAAGGTAGAATCGCTATGTGTAAATGAATGATGAAATAAGTACTTTTTGTGGGTTCAGGAGGTTAACCTGATTCTAAGTCCAAGTGAAGTTCCCTTAGCCCTAGAGGGCCATCGGGGGCAGATAAAGTGTAAAATTCATATGTTTCTGTAGACATATAAAAGGGGTTATGTGGTTAGCACAACTCACAGTCGCCTTGACTTCCCCAGTTTAAGTCAGGTTCATATTTAAATCTGGGTGGACTTAAGGGATTGTACACCAACTTTCGAATGAATATTACCGAGGATCGAACCCGGAACTCTTAGGTCGACAGTCAAGAGCTCTGTACCACTCGGCCATCCGTCCATCCTAGTTTAATTTACAATCTTTATTATCCTTGTAATAATTAATTGAGTTTTTTATGGTCAGTACCGTTCTTATGTTTTTGAGGGTTCTAGGCACGGATTCCAGAGGTACTAGTGGGAACCAGGCAGATAATCCAGAGGTACTAGTTGGAATTAGGCAGATAATCTCGAGGTACTAGTTGGAATTAGGCAGAGATTCCAGAGGTACTAATGGGAACTTGGCAAAAGCACTTGCACAAGTCCTCTTATAAGTTGATGATTTTTGAATACTTTATGGCAGGTGGTTTTCTTTTTAAATAAGAAACCTTAATTTCTCTCTCTCTCTCTGTCTCTCTCTCTCTCTCTCTCTCTCTCTCTCTCTCCAACTCTTGCCCCCCCCCCCTATAAATATTGAAATACTGTCTGTGTGTGACAGTTGCCAGTTGACATGTTTTCTCAAAATTTAATTCACTTACTATCTTTATCCTTCTTATTTCTCTTAAAAGAATTAAACTGAATAAACAAATTTTAAAATCTTTTCCTTACCTCGTCAAACACAAAACTTTGATGAGGAATGGCGAAATTAATGGCAGCACACTAACCCCCCCCTTCGACAACATTCAACTAACATGGGCTATATATATATATACATATAAAAGTGTGTGTGGGAGGGGGGCGCATTGTGTTTAGCTCGTTCGGTGAGCACCAGGACGATTCTCCGGCTGCAACCACCCCCCTTCACCTCTAGGCCTAACTACAGAACATAAATCAGGAAGTAACCAGTGAGGCAATAGTCGATTGTCCGTCCCCCCCCCCCCCCCCCAATTTCCGGACACAGTGAGACAGTGCAGTTAGTAAACAACGCCGGATTCAGTTTTACATGATACTTCTTTCTTCTGTCCAATAATTTCAACGGCGTTACATTGGAGAAGTGGCTGATGATCGTATGCGACAGGCAGCCAGCCCTATATTACTTCGGCTTAACTTTTTTTTTTACTACGGGGATCAGTGCGCATTCCATTAAAATAACATACATTAAAATCGAATGTCATTATAAAAACCAGCATCTTAAGCCTGTTCCATTCTGGACACAGGACGTGTTAGCGCATTTTCGTGTTATGTATCAGTACGTATGTTAGCTTTCAGTAAATATTTGTAAATTTTGGAAATGTTTATAATTCAATTGTCTAATGCATATATCTGAAAAAAATATTAAAAAATGAAAATAGCTTATATAGTAAAAAAACAGTACTCTAAGAAACACTCAGAGGTCAGATCGCGAAATGGACTTTTGATGCAGGAATGGCAGGCCAAGAGTCTTGTTCCCTCTAAGCTGCTTAGAGGGAACATTGGCCAAGACCTACAAAAAAAAATATATATATTCATCATGGGTCTAGGACTTATGGTTGACTGAGATCTAGGGTGATGATAGACGGACAAAACGGAAAATTAATAGCGCATCCCACCGGCGGCGGAACGAAATATTTTAGGGGGTAAAGCCAAATTCATGGGGGGGCAAGACAAAATATGACAGAAAGACAAATTTTACCCTTAATTCAATAATAGAATATAGTAATTCTGTAGCAAGTATTTAATCGATATTATTAAAAAAATAATATAAATTAAAAAATAAAATGAACATTTAATTCTGTCGTCAACTGATTCGTAATGTCAGTTTACAAATTTAATACTGAAATTAGATCAGAAAATTACTGATAATTATCATGAATGATGATGAACATGAAACTGAAACAGGAAACGGGAAACTCAATAAACAAAAAGTAATTAATGAAATGATAATAAATAATTGTATTTTCTTTAAAAATTACATTTGCCGTCATTCGGTAGATGGCAATACTTCTCTATACTTATAAGACGCATTTGCTGTCTGTCTGTCTGTTCCTTAAAACTCAAGATCCAGATAACAAAATAACGTGAAATTTGGTACACGTACACAAAATTACATAAGGGAGGTTCTTAAACAGGTTTCGTTCCATCTCAATGGGTACTTTCATTTGTGATTAATTATTTTGGATATCAAAGACATGAAAATTGGCAAACTTTTACCCCGATTTCAGATTTTACGAGCTTCTCTCCCACATAGCTAACTTACTATAAATATGATCGGTACGGGGAACCAAATATCACATTACTTACTACATTATTACATTCCATTCCTTCATCCATAGGAATCGTCATCTTTTGCTACAGTCATGCCTAAGAGATAGATAGATAGAGAGAGAGAGAGGGGGAGGAAGGGAGTGAGGGAAAGAGAGAGAGAGAGGGGAGAGAGAGAGAGAGAGAGAGAGAGAGAGAGAGAGAGAGAGAGAGAGAGAGGAGAGAGAACTGCCAAAATGTTGTGTATCACATAAGCTTTAAGCATAAATGTACCCTTTTATTGCATGCAAATAAACCCTTTTTTACGCGCTTATTTTAAATCTTAATTAAACGTCAAATTACGCTTCTTAAATAAACAGAAAACCTTATTTTAAACCCGGGCAAAGCCGGGTACTTGCAAATAGTTTTAAAATATGCCACAACAACTCTCAATAATGCGATGACTGTAAAATCTAAATTAATTATAATTTCTTTCAAATATCAAATTTAAGAAATAAATCAATGAATTATGAAAATGATACATATAAACTAAAATGAATTACAAAGTTAAAAAAGTTAAACAAAGTTAAAATTTTAGGGAAGGGGGAGGCAGACTGGAAATTTAAGGGGGGGGCGCCGCCACCCCAAAGTGTTTTAGGGGGGCCACTGTCCCCCCTGCCCCCCCTGCTCGTTGCCAGCCAGTGCATTCGACTTCTCGAAAATGCGCTAAAAATGTCATTAAATTAGAGGCTTTGTTCTAATAAAAAAAAAAAAACAAAAGCCCATGAATCAAACAAGTGTTGAAAAACGTTGGGCTAGAGATTCTATTTGTTCAATCTATTTGAAGTTATTTTATGTTTCCTAACAAAATATAATTGTGTACTCCTTAAAGCTCAAGTGGTGACATTATCAGGAAGCTGGTCGAAAATATTTTAAAAAAATGGACAATCGGCTCCAGTTGTCTCCCCTCGTAATGTCCAGTTCTCTCCCCCCCTAATAGTAATGTCCACTTTTAGCTGTAACGTAAATGTTGATGTTAGAAACCTGACTTTTTGACACTGACGGCTACTGTACATGTTGACAATGGACAAATCTTCCTGCGAGCATTACCTGGCCAGGAATGTTGGGCAAGTCCAGAGCTCTGACGTGTTGTCACGGCGCCTCGATTGAGAGAGGTCAATTTATTATACTGTCCATATCAGTTTGAGGACCTTTTGAAAATAATACACCTGGGTATTAGAGTATAAAGGAGATGTTGGGTGTTTGTATTATCAGAGCACTATGTATGTATGTGTGTATACATGTATGTATGTATGTATGTATGTGTGTATGTATGTGTGTGTGTGTATGTATGTATGTATTGTATGTATGTATGTATGTATGTATGTATGTATATGTGTGTGTATGTATGTATGTATGTGTGCACGTATGTATGTGTGTATGTATGTATGTATGTGTGTGTGTGTATGTATGTATGTATGTATGTATGTGTGTATGTATGTATGTGTGTATGTATGTATGTATGTATGTAAGTTTGTATGTATGTATGTGTGCATGTGTGTATGTGTGCATGTATGTATGTGTGCATGTATGTATGTATGTATTGTATGTATGTATGTATGTATATGTGTGTGTATGTATGTATGTATGTGTGCACGTGTGTATGTGTGCATGTGTGTATGTATGTGTGTATGTGTGTATGTATGTATGTTTGTATGTATGTATGTATGTATGTATATATTTATGTCTGTCTATCTATCTATCTATCTATCTATCTATCTATCTATCTATCTATCTATCTATCTATCTATCTATCTATCTATCTATCTATCTATCTATCTATCTATCTATCTATCTATCTATCAATCTATCTGTAAGTATGTCTGCCTTTATGCAAGTTTGTCTGTCTCAAAGTAAGTATGTCTGTATGTTTGTCTTCTATTTACGCAAGTAGGTCTCTCTACAGCCGTGATCACACATTATTCCACATTATAAAACGCTGATAGCGCAGCCATTGTAAAGCGCTAATGAGTTTATCAAACACTGTCTGTAGAGGGCGGCTCCCAGTGTGTCTCCATGAGTAGGTCAAGGACACATATCACTTCCTTCAGCAATAAATACACGTATTTAACGCCGACTATTTATAGTGCCTGAGATTACTTTCAATGTAAGTTCCTGAAGTTGAAGGCCGTGAGTAATGCACATTAATAGACCCCAAGGCGTCTCGTGCTGTACTGGAGGGTTTATTGAAATTGACAATGGCGACCCCCCCCCGTCTCACCCCCGCCCCGCCCTACACAGACTCCATTAGAAGAAGTCAAAGACTTCAGTCTGTCAATTATATAAAACAAATGAACCTTCTTTATGGTGTCCGAATCACGGTAAAAGTTCAAGGTCACGTTTCCTTTACTTAAAAATCAAAACCACAGCGCCTCTTGTATTGCTGAGGAATTTTTATTTCTCCCGACGTCTGCCCGGAGATAAATGTTCCAATTTGATTTTCTGAAATACCGCAAATGTTCTTTTTTAAAAGTTCTGGTTTGACGTCATGTGAGTGGGAGACTTATTAAAATTGTTTTAGCTTTTTTTTTTAATATAAAAAATTCTGCCTGCGGTGGGGGGCACAGACTTAAATAATTACGACAGTTCGCTGCTGCACCGTCTGACCGAACTAACCCCCTGATATTTGAGTTTTTTTTTCTCTGGCCTGATTCACAGACTTAATAAATCCCCATTAGTACATGTTGCTCAACATATTCTGTTACAGCAGATAAACAATGATAACTGTTTCAATATTTTGCTTTGCATTTTCTTGAGTGAGCTTAGCTAGCTGGGATGAAAATGAACTTTAAAAAAAAACAACAAACATTGAAATGATGTATATAATAAAAAGTAGAATTTGTTTTTGTGTTTGTCGAGAAATGTTACAGAGACAATACTTTAGATTTTGTACTGATAAACTTTCTTGGAAATTTGAGTTTTTGTTTTAAATTGTATTGCTTTTTTTTGCCGTCCAAAAATAGAATGTCAGCTTACTAATTTATATTTTGGTTTTTCAAATAGAGTTTATTTAAAAAAAAAAACAAATCAGAGGAATAAAATAAACGAAGCAATACTAGTGTAAAAAATAAATAAATTTTCAGGAGATCCATACATAGATTGATCTATTTTATATAATATTTAAGAAAGTAAAAAACACGGATGTGGAACTTACCTGATTTCTAATTTCAACGACTTTCAGGAGGATAAAATTGGAATTTGGACGTATCACGATATCTTTATATTCACTCACCAACATATCACAAAAATTCTAGAAACATTGAGTCATAGAGTAAAACGTTTAAATGGACACAACAGACGTGTTTTATAATTAAAATTGACTGACACAGGCTAGATGAAACCAGTGTCTCAAAATAGGTATTTTGTGCTAGTTTTATTTGCCAGTGCCAATTCAGTTTATTTTAAACTTCTATTATTAGTTAGCACCGCAGCAATTTAAATATTCCAAGATATTTATTTTTTGCAATATTGTGTTCAACAACAGGAGCGTCATTTTGGGTACGGGTTGTGGTAAGGGGGGGGGGCAAATTAGGAAGATTAGCGAGGCCCCGCCACCATTTTCAATTTGACTTATCCGGCGGGTTTTTGGCGGGTTTCTTAATGAGTATCGCGGTTTTCTTTTAAAACACTTTCCCACTGCCTCCCACCCCACAAAAGACGCCACTGCATCAACATCAACTAGACTGTATAAACTAGACTCTATAAACTAGACTGTATCAACTAGACTGTATCAACTAGACTGTATCTACTAGGCTGTATCTACTAGACTTTATCAACTAGACTGTATCAACTAGGCTGTATCAACTAAGCTGTATCAACTAGACTGTATTAACTATACTGTATCAACTAGGCTGTATCAACTAGGCTGTATCAACTAGGCTGTATCAACTAGGCTGTATCAGCTAGACTGTATCAAGTAGATTGTATCAACTATACTGTATCAACTAAATTGTATCAACTAGACTGTATCAACTAGACTGTATCAACTAGACTGTATCAACTAGGCTGTATCAACTAGGCTGTATCAACTAGACTGTATCAATTAGACTCTATCAACTAGACTGTACAAACTAGACTGTATCAATTAGGCTGCAGTTAAGCTGGTAAGGGAAGTTTACTGTAGTGTTGTTTTAGTCCCAGGTCATATTTTAGTTTCAGTTTTTATTTCGTTTTTTCTGTAATAATTTTAGTTTTCGTCTAGTTTTAGTCTTGCTTCTAATTTTAGTTTTAGTTCTCGTTGACGAAAAGTCAACATTTTCGTTAACGAAAGTTTTAGTTTTAGTTTTCGTGAACGAAAGCAACACTATATTTTAGTTTCAGTTTTTATTTCGTTTTTTCTGTAATAATTTGAGTTTTCGTCTAGTTTTAGTCTTGCTGCTAATTTTAGTTTTAGTTTTAGTTCTCGTTGACGAAAAGCCAACATTTTCGTCAACGAAGGTTTTAGTTTTCGTCAACGAAAACAACACTAGTTTACTGAATTCAGCGCTAAGGAAAAAAACACTGTTTGATGGAGAAAGTTAAATCAAAGACTTTGTAGATTTTTTTCCCCTGAAATATAACATCACTTCATGGTGTCTGGTTGGTACGAACTTGTCCTGGAGTACAGCCCGAGGTCATGGTGACTCAATGTTTACAGAGGTTTTTAACATTTGCTTATATTTTTTTATATATTCTGGAACGACATGCTAGAACATAATTAGACAACTGTTATGTTACAGTTCTACATTAACACAGTTAAGGGAGATTATAAACAGCAGCACCTCTCCTTGTATAAACGTTTTGATATGACGATTGCATTAAATCTATCTATCTATCTATCTATCTATCTATCTATCTATCTATCTATCTATCTATCTATCTATCTATCTATCTATCTATCTATCTATCTATCTATCTATCTATCTATCTATCTATCTATCTATCTATCTATCTATCTATCTATCCATCCATTAAAAACTCAGTATTAAAATCATTCACATAAGTGTGATCAGACCCCCCCTCCACACACACAAACATACGCAAACATACACAAATACACACACAAACACATGCGAACACACAAACACAAACACACACAAACAAACATACACATAAAACACACACACAAACACATGCGAACACACAAGCACACACATACAAACACACACATACAAACACACACATAAAAACACACACAAACACACACACAAACACATGCGAACACACAAACACACACACAAACATGCGAACACACAAACACACACAAACACACACATACAAACACATAAAAACACACACACAAACACACACACAAACATATGCGAACACACAAACACACACATAAAAACACACACATAAAAATACACACATAAAAACACACACATACAAACACACACACACAAATACATACAAGCACACACACACATACACAAAAATACAAAAACACACACACATACAAACACAAAAACAAACACATACAAGCACAAACACACAAATACACACACTCACATATATGTACACTTTAACAGCTTCTTTCACCCTGATACGTTGCAATAATATCAAAGGTTTGCGTTACAGGTGTATCTTGGGTCAAATATCAACAGTTCTTCCCCTTTAAGACGTGTTACGTAGAGAAGGTTTTCCTCCCTTTGAAATTTGTGTTAGCAGAAGCGCACGAGCAAACAGTAAAATGAGAAAAGAAAAAACGATCTTAAACAATGGCCGTCTTGCGGTAATGGGGCTCCGCAATTTACATGAGTCCCGCGCTTTTAATTTTTTTATTTTCATTCTTTGAAGAGGTAGTCGTAATGGCGTAGCCATACCAATTTGTGCATAAGTCCATCTGGGTAGATATGTTAATAATATATGTATTGGTACTTATCAACTATTGTAAAGGTGAGTCGCGGACGAACTTAATGTTGTTGCGACTAAATTTAAACTTAAATTCGAGGGACCAGGAATCCATGAGTAAAAAAATCACAACTTTATTTCTCTATGTGTAATAAACCTAAAAGATTGTTAATCTGCAAAGTCAACAACAAAAAAAAAAAAATATCATTTTTTTTATTTTCTTCTTAGTTTCACTTAAAGGGTGGGTCGGATGGCCGAGTGGTGTAGATACTGAGAGTCCTGAGTTCGATCCACGGTGATACTCATGGAATTTTTCCAGGTGAAATTTGGAGCGAAAGCGTCCATCAAGTCCACCCGGTTTTAAATGGGTACCTGACTTTAAGTTGGGGAAGTAAATGCGTTGTGCTAACCACAAATATGCCGAGGTTATAGAAACAGATGAATTCTATACTTCATCTGCCCCGATGGCCCGCCAGGGCTAAGGGAACTTTTTTCACTTTAAGGATGGGTCGCTGAAACCTTACAATATTCACTGTAGGTCTCGAGGAGTACAAGTCTGAGAACCACTGCTTTATGGAGTCGCAGCACAGTCAATTCAACAAGCTTTAGTAATGAGAAATGAAATAAAAACAAACACAATGTTAGCCGCAGTTAACTTGTTAAGAGCCACATGGCGTTCTGAGAGCCATATTGGGCTAGGCCACCACTGTCTAGATACCAATTGGCTTATATCTAGATGGCTCAAAAAAATCTGGATATGAAAAATATCCAATCACAGCCCTGGTAACGAATTAGATGGGAAAATGTGTGGATATAAAAATATCAAATCACAACCCTGGTAACAAATTAGATGGGAAAATGTGTGGATATAAGAAAAAAACATTTCAAACCCGGATGTTTTCTCTGTTATTTAAGTACCTGTACGAAAGATGACCTGGATCTTGTTAATTGTCCTGTCTGGTTTCAAGGTGTACAAGTCCCTGCATGTCACCAGTTGGTGTTGATTTTTACCGGTGCATTCTCCAGAGATTTCACCGGCACCTTGTACCAATGATACACTACAGCGGTGAAATACTATCGCACGAGTATATATCTAACTATAGGGGGTGAAATAAATTCTCCGGTGATTCCCGTGCCTATGTGCGCATGATACGTGATCCAACATTGAGAGGTCATAATTATTAAATGTGGAACGCTGGTCTGTTTTAGAGGGCATCAAGTGGTAACGATTTATAGAGAGAACTTCCTGAAGATGTCGTTGTCTCCTCTGTTTATACGTCATGGTCTAATTGTAAATCACGTGTTCCTTAAGAAAATTTGTAAACAAAACAAATCTTAAAATATGATCAATGAACAAAAATTACATTATAAAAAAATAGTTTATAAAAAACAACGTTTTCTTGCGTACTAAAAAGCAGAAAATAATTTCTGAATAAATTGGTAACATGGTAATAGTAATAGACTTTATAAGAGCTTCTGATTTTTATAAAAACGAAAAACGTTGGGCGCATGAATCTTATATTATGTGAATGTTTGTATTACAGTATTAAAATCATCAAATGTTAACAATTAAATCCCAAAAGAATTATTACAGAAGTTTTTTGAAATATCACGATATTGCAGATCATTTATTAGAACTTAGTCTAGATAACAAAATGCATATGAGTATTTAAAATTAATTCTAGTGTTGTATATCTATCTATCTATCTATCTATCTATCTATCTATCTATCTATCTATCTATCTATCTATCTATCTATCTATCTATCTATCTATCTATCTATCTATCTATCTATCTATCTATCTATCTATCTATCTATCTATCTATCTATCTATCTATCTATCTATCTATCTATCTATCTATCTATGTATCTATCTATCTATCTATCTATCTATCTATCTATCTATCTATCTATCTATCTATCTATCTATCTATCTATCTATCTATCTATCTGTCTGTCTGTCTGTCTGTCTGTCTGTCTGTCTGTCTGTCTATCTATCTATCTATCTATCTATTTATCGGTCTGTCTGTTTGTGTTTCTGTAGTCCTATATTTGTCTCTTTACCATTCAGCCTAAATCATACTACTCATTTAGTGATGATGTTAATTTCCGACTTTTGCCTTCTAATTTATCATAAATGTATGCATCTGTCTATATGTTGATGCCAGAAAACTACCCATACCAATTCTGCAGCACAGTCCCATGATATTTAGCACATTATAAACTTCAGTGGAACATTCAGTGCACAAACTTTCACTTTCTACCTGTAGTTTCATCGTTCTCACCATTTAATAACCTGCACCCCACAGGTCAGTATAACCTCACCGCCCAGAGCGTGGGTGTGAACAGCGTCAACCTGACATGGACTCACGTCGCTCGTCCCCTGGACATGTACGAGTACGTCATCTTATACAGAGAGACAAACTACCCCCTGGGCGACAGTGGATGGACACCTAAAGACGTGAGTAGATCATTGGAGCTCAACCCATAACACAGACCTTAACACACACTCTTTCTCTCTCTCTCTTCCCCTGTCTCTCACTCACATACACACACAGAAACACCCACACCCACTATATATATGTGTGCGTGTTTGTGTTAAGGCAAATTATTTTAAAATAATACTTATATCAAAATCATAGCTCTTATTAAGTCCCACATAAAAAGTTAATAAATATTCATTATGTCGGTTGTATAAAATGGCGGATTGAAGTCATTCAAGGCCCAGGGACAGAGAAATAATTTTTCGACTTTATTTAACACAGATAGTCTTGGAATCATAACAATAAGAGTGTAAAGTAGGTGTTTTTTCGGGGCACTTACAAAGCCGGTGACCCAGCCCCTCCCCTCGTTAAATACGCATATTTATATTTCTTCTGGGTCAATTTATACTTAACCCATTTAAAAAAAATTACGATTCAGATAAATACATCAATAAAAGAATATCAATATTCTGTTGCTTGAAGTTCTGATATTAAAACCTTAATTTGAATCAATGCATTTATTTTAAAATACTTTAACCGTCTGGGTTTGTCATGCAGGTAGGAGAGAGCCCCAAAGGACTTCTAAAAGACCTGACACCTGGCACCCTGTACTCGATCAAGGTTGGCATATGGACCGTTCGATCGACGGGCAATTACTCTGAGGTCATTATGGTTGAAACACAGCGTGAGTAGAAGATTTATATACCCTGAAAAAAAAATATTCCGTACTTAGAAATAATGTTTTTTTTTTCAAAAATGGTTGACATTTAGTTATCAAATTACGTGTTTGACAGATTACGGCAGCCATGGATGGCATGCCCTACGGCATGCGGGCAGAATGCATCAAAGCGAACGGTTTCATTCGGCCCGCCCACTCACTTCAGAGTAAGGGTCGTTTAGGTTATGACGTTTATATTTAATTCATGTCAAAACTCCATACATTTGCTTTTGATCCGATCCGTAGGTCTAACTTGAGGACCCAATATGGCCCGACGGTCTAACTTAAGGACCCAATATGGCCCGACGGTCTAACTTAAGGACCCAATGTGGGGACATATTTCACATCCTACCTCCACAATATGAAGAATAACAAGCGGCTGCCAAGGCTCGTATGTCCCCCACTGTCATTCACACAGCAAACGATCTATCTATCTATCTATCTATCTATCTATCTATCTATCTATCTATCTATCTATCTATCTATCTATCTATCTATCTATCTATCTATCTATCTATCTATCTATCTATCTATCTATCTATCTATCTATCTATCTATCTATCTATCTATCTATCTATCTATCTATCTATCTATCTATCTATCTATCTATCTGTCTATCTTTCTATCTATCTATCTATCTACATTTATTTATTTATATCCCTCTCCCCCCCCCCATTTACTTGCCAGCGGCCAGTTTCTGCGAGCACCTGTCCACCCATTACGCGGTGGGCCAACAGTTCGTTCACGAGTGTGAGGACAACTGCACCTGTTTGCCCACTGGTGAGTTGCAGTGTCAACCTGTCTGCCCCGGTGCCCTGGGGATCCCGCAGGCCCCAGAAGAAGGCTGCGAGTACGAGAGAGGGAGTGACTGCTGCACTTACGTGAAAAGGTGTCCAGTGCCAGCAGGTGAGTGTTGTTTTTAAATACATGTTATTGTATAACTTTATAATAATAGGTCAGAATTAGTTGTAGTAAATACATGTTATTGCATAACTTTAGAATAATAGATCAGAATTAATTGTAGTAAATACAATGATCTTTTAGCATTAGGCTCTATAACAATTAATACTGGAGGGTCCTATGACAGAGAGTGTCCCCCAGATGGTCACCTTGTTTGCTTACCCTTAAGGATAGCTTAGGCGGTAAGTCCATAAAATTCAGCATACTTTGTCATACGGATGAATTGATTTTTCGCTCTTCAAATAAGTCTATAATTCAGCCAGTTTTCATGAATCGTGTAACATATTGGAAAGGGGGCGCTAGGATGCTTCTCTTCTCCCCGACCCATGTGAGGGAGCTCCTCATATTCTCTTCCTCAGGCTACCCTCCACCCCCACCGCCCTTTCTAAAAAAATACTAAAAAAAATCTGGTTTATTACCTATGAAAATATGCACTAACTTATTGAACTAATATTAATTTACCGTTTCCTGGCGTTGACAGAGTCCTGCTCTTACAACAATGAAACGTACCCCCACGGACACGAGTTCGATCTCGGATGCCAGGTCTGTGAGTGCAGCTTAGGACAAGTGACTTGTCAGTACCCGCTGGGGTGTGGCGCCATGGAGGCCACAGTGTCCTGTCCCAGCCCGAAAATCAGTGGGGTAGATGAGGACTGTTGCCCTATTCGATATTGTGGTGAGTACATTCTTTCAACTGGGGCCGTGTCTTTCATCATGCCATATAAGATCAAACTTCAAATTATCTCGTTAAACTTTTAAATTATCCCGTTAAACTTTTAAATTATCTCATTAAACTTTTAAATTATCTCATTAAACTTTTAAATTATCTCATTACACTTTGAAATTATCTCGTTAAACTTTTAAATTATCCCATAAAACTTTAAATTGTCTCATTACACTTTTAAATGATCTCTTTAAACTTTTAAATTATCCCGTTAAACGTTTAAATTATCTCATTACACTTTTAAATTATCTCATTAAACTTTTAAATTATCTCATTAAACTTTTAAATTATCTCATTACACTTTTAAATTATCTCATTAAACTTTTACATTATTTCGTTAAACTTTAAATTATCCCATTAAATTGAACTCCATTTAAATATACTTGGGCTCTCTATTATCCTACTCTGGATCATCATGTCTCTTTGTTAACCGGCCTGGGGTGACGGATGATCGGGGGGAGGGGGTGTAGTAGCGCACTTGACTGTTACCTGAAAGTTCAATCACGGCCATCTTGAACTGAATAGTTCATATGAGTGGCTCAAGATGGCCTTGTGTTCTATCCTCAGTGAGAACCAAGGGGAATCACTCCAGGTCCTAATGAAAATGTTTGACAGTCCACCCAGCTTTAAAATGGGTACCAGACTTTAGTTTGGGCAAGTAAAGGCGGTGGAGCGTCATACTTACCACACAAACCCTTCATATGACGAGGGTATAGAAACAGATGATTTCTACACTACATCTGCCCCGGTGGCCCTTAACAGCTTCAATAACTTTTTTGATTCGGTCTAGTATGTAAGGTGTTTGATTAGTATAAGACATAGGTGCATCAAGAAATGATCAGCTGTAAATGAGGCTTTCATTACATCGGGGTGTCTTGAGCACTAAAACAAGAATTCTTCCAGTTGAAAATGACTACAACTTCGCCTTATAATGGCGCCAGTGCTTACTCTCACAGCCCTGGAGCCAAGATCTGAGTCGTAGCAGGAATACAAAAACAAAGACCCTATTTACATTGTTTGTGTAGAATCTCTGTCTTATGATTTGTCTGTGTCTTGGTGTCTTCTTATACCTCTGTGTATTGGTGTCTTCTCATACTTCTGTTTCTCGGTGTCCTCTCATAATTCTGTGTCTTGGTGTCTTCTCATAATTCTGTGTCTTGGTGTCCTCTCATACCTCTGTGTCTTGGTGTCTTCTCATAATTCTGTGTCTTGGTGTCTTCTTATACCTCTGTGTCTTGGTGTCTTCTTATACCTCTGTGTCTTGGTGTCTTCTCATAATTCTGTGTCTTGGTGTCCTCTTATACCTCTGTGTCTTGGTGTCTTCTCATAATTCTGTGTCTTGGTGTCTTCTTATACCTCTGTGTCTTGGTGTCTTCTCATAATTCTGTGTCTTGGTGTATTCTTATACTTCTGTGAATTGGTGTCTTCTCATACTTAGTTTATTTCGACTCACAAACTTCACAATGTTTTTGTTTTAATTATTATCTTTCTCTGCTCCCCCCATCCCCAACCCCTCACCGTGTGACACAGAGAGCACGTGCACCTTCGAGAACCGGACATACCAGCACATGGAGTACTTCACCAGCAGTGAGTGTGGTCTCTGCCAGTGCAGCACCGTCGATGGGGTCCAGTGCGCCTCGGAGTGTCCGCCTGTGGTGATGGTTTTGCCCAGCGCCGCCTGCCCGGACCCACACATAAAGAAAGAGGGGTGCTGCGAGACTCTATATTGCCATGACACCAGTAGAGGTAAACTTTTTGAAATAAAAACATTGACAGTAAATAAAAAAATAGTGACAAGGAAAAAAAGTCATCAAACGAAATAATTTCGAAAAAGTTGGGTGGGGAAAAAAGTAACGGCATAAAGTCAACAGTAAAAACATTTAAAGTGAAAAAGTAAACGAGAATGATATTAACTGTAAATACATTTAAATAAATAAAAACATATAAGCTTTTTGCAGATTTGAAAGAAAGATTGGTAAAATCTATACGACAAATTATACATTTTATTTGCATACATTTTGTAGTATTAAAAAAGGATATATACACACAATATTTTATCTAAGTCAAATCTGCCACGTCGGAAATACTATGAGTGTATCCTGGGCCATTTCTGGAAGTGTTTGGTACAATTTGTGAAGTAATTATTTAAAAGATAATGGAAACTAATTGAAACCCTCATTTCATTGAATGCGTCTTTGATCTTGATGCTTAATATTTTTTAAACATTTCGTGGCCCTGCTATTAAAACCATTTTGTTTTCGCGACTTAGAGTCACGTTTAAAGACCAGCTACGAAATAAAAAAGAGAATAAAAGAGTCAATAATTTTAATAAGCCGAGATATTTTCCCCCTTTTTACTTTAAAGATAAACCTTATAAAGACCCACACTTTGAAGCCAGCAGATAAGAGGAAGGAATCTGTAATGTTGTCTGTAAATATTATAATAACTCTTAATCAATAAATGAGTTGTTGTTTTTTTTTTTTTTGAAAAGAGAGAATCCACCACTTTGAAAAATTTTAAAAAAAAATGTTAATTGGTGGCGAAGAGGCTGCCACATAGAGCAAAGTGAATGATATTGCAACGACCCGATAAATGTTAACACTTGTCTAGACACGAGCTATAGATGTTTAAAAAACAAACAACAGTGCATGAAGAATACACCAGCACATCCTTGTTTCATATTCTTTGAATTACAAAAAGTTTATCGATCTGTAAATTTACTTTGTTACATGACAACTTCACTACTTGTAAATTATGTACATGTGAACAATAATTGACAACTTCACTATTTGTAAATTGTGTACATATGAACATCGCTAGTGCGTGGGTCTATGTGTGTGTGGGTGTGTGAGTATAGCAGTTGTGTTTTTGGTGAGCTTAACTTTTGAATTTTCGAAATGTACGTTTTGCTTCAGAAGATAATGAGATTTTTAATTGTCTTTGATTGATTACTTAAACAAAGGATGAGGATAGTGAACGAAAGATTTTTCAAGCATCTATTTAAACTATTAAACTAAACTATTAAATTATTAACACATCTTAATACATACTTTTTTATAAGAAGAATCTAATAAAATAAAAGCGATTAGGGTTCTGCGTTAAATCGAAAGTAAAGAATTAATACAACAATATTCCAGTTTAAAATACAATCATGCAAAAATCGGATCTGCCCGAAACCAAAAAAAATTACATTATAAAAAATATCTTTATAAAAAACAACGTTTTTTCTTGCGTACCAAAAAGCAGAAAATAATTTCTGAATAAATTGGTCACATGGTAATGGTAATAGACTTTATAAGAGCTTCTGATTTTTATAAAAACGAAAAACGTTGGGCGCATGGATTTTATATTATGTGAATGTTTGTATTACAGTATTAGAATCATCAAATGTTAACAATTAAATCCCAAAAGAATTATTACAGAAGGTTTTCGAAATATCACGATATTGCAGATCATTTATTAGAACTTCTATAACAAAATGCATATGAGTATGTAAAATTAATTCTAGTGTTGTATAACCTAAACTCATGATATAGAATGTAATACTTGTAAAGTCAATTGAATCAATATATTAATATAGTGAAATTATTTTAAACAGGTTTTCATTTATATAAATTAGAGTATGTTAGAAATCAAAATCTATTTGTCTTGTAAGCTCGCGTTCAGTGGACAGAACAGCCAGATCCGATAATCTCACAATCTCGACTGGCTCATGGTTGACCGGAGGTAATGTTTTATAAGTTTCATTTTGGAGAAACTTCTTTCACACGATGCCACAGAAACACATATTGTCAGATATAATATTAGAGTCAACGTAAGATATGGCAATGATTCAATAAAGTCCCACTTGATGACAAACCGTAGGAGTTGCAGTACAATCCAGTGCTTGGCTTCCTCCAAGTTTATTTCGGCTGCTTGTACGTATTGCCTTAAACGTGGAATTTCTAGACAAAGGTCTTTTTCATCTCATCATACACGGCTGGGAGCTTGGTAACAGACAAATGTATTTCTTCATCGTTGGCACAAATAATATGGTCAGGTTGAACGACAGAAAAAGAGCAAAATGTCATCCACTGCCTTTTCTCTCGTATCTAACTCCATATGAAAACGGTCCAAACACTCTAACATTGCTCTTTTTGTCTCCTGCTGCAATGACAATCCAGCATCTCTTGCCTACTCTCTTAGTAATCTTCTCTTTCTTATGATTCTCTTCTCTGTATGGATATCAAGTTCTTCACATTTCGCAAGTGCCTTATGATTCTTTGTATGGATATTTCAAGTTCTTCCACATTTCGCAAGTGTTATGATTTTCTTTTTTTTATTTATATTAAGTTTTTTATTTCACCAAGTGCCTGCTGGGCGGCATTGTCAACAGCCTTCGTACGATGCTCTTCCACAAAGTCCATGAGAGCCCTTAGTTTGGTTGCAACCATGTCCACAGTAATACCTGGTGTTTTCATGTACTTCCGTGCTAAGTCTTGTAAAACATCCCCTCAGAAAAACAAGAACGAAATGAAAGAAAAGTCGCATATAAGCTGGCAACACCTCTTGTTTAGACGCTTTCTTCGACATCACATAGAGCTTCAATGGCTTCCACAAACTGGTTAAACTTCTGTATCACTTGCTTCACTGCATCATCATGTGGACTCCAGCGAGCTGTGGACAGTCTCTTCACTGTTAGACATGTTTATCCAGGGAGTTGTGGACAGTCTCTTCACTGTTAGACCTGTATATTTCTCTAGTACATCCCAACGATCGGTCGACAGAGCAAAAAATGTGTACACAGCCTCAAGACTTCCAAAAAAAAACACAAGACGGATTGTTAGCAAACGAATGTTTGCCACAAAGGTTCAAAGAATGATTCGAACAAGGTAAAAAAATTGCCTTCGGATTAGTGTCTTTGATATTTTGTTGCACACCACCGTGGATGATTCCAGCCATGCTTGCTGCATTATCGTACCCTTGACCGGACATAACTGAATAGCCAGTCCTTCGTATTATAGTTTCTCGAGGATATCGCCAGTCAACTCAGTAGCTGTTTTACCTTTCAGATGAAACAATCCAATGAATGACTTCAACTGTACCACCGCTGATGTGTACGTATCTAAATACGGTTGACATGCGATCTGTATGCGAAACGTCCAGTCACATTTCCTGTGTTGGTTGGGTTTTTATAACAATTTTATTTTCAGACTATTTTCGCACCTTAGCCTGGCGGAAAAATTTTGTTGGAGGTGACATATTGTCACCCTCCATATGCTGTCACCCGGGGCGGTCCGCCCCTCGCCCCCCTTTAGCTACGCCACTGAATAGTAAGAATATTGCATTATCATCGGATTCTGAGCTATATTGAAAGTATCAGAGCTATAGCTTTTCGGAAAGTGGTCTAAAATTGGTGCCAAATGACGTTACTGTGTACTATATTTAGCACCAGTAATTTCCCTTGATTTAGACAAGTCTGTGACCTATTCGCCATACATATTTAATTTTATTCATTAAGAAACTCATCAAATCATAATGAAATAGTAAGAATATTGCATTGTCATTGGGTTCTGAGTTTTATTGAAAGTATCAGAGCTATAGCTTATTGGAAAGAAGTGGTCTAAAATTGGATTGCCAAATATCGCGGACAGACAAGCAAACAAACAGACAAGAAGTGAAGTTAAAAAAAACGTTGTAAAATAACCTAGCCAACCGATCAAGCGTAAGGGGATATAACTCTATGCAAAGGTTTTGCAGGGTGCAGCTAGTGTAAATGTAAAACACTGTAAACATAAGGAATTAAAAAAAAAAAATTAAGCCCTAACAATTGTATGTGTTTTTTTTTTTCATTACATTTTTCTAGAGTCAAATCTTATCTGAATACTTACTTGTAATATTTTAATTAGTTTATAATTTTTTGTTTGAATTAACGAATATCCATTTTTAAGATGTCTTTTTTTTTCTTGAATACTTGCTCTCCAAACTAGGTCAAGTCTAAATCAATACACAAATGTCGCTCGTTTTGAATAGTATCGTCAGATATGATCTTATCTAGTGATCAGACATTAATTAAGAAAGACAGCGTCTTGCTACTGAATCTCCCAGATTTCTTCCTCTAACTTATTTACTCAAAATAAAATACCATCTCAAATCTTTTTTTTTTATTTTTTAAAATTTACAATGTTTTCAAAGTCACGTGTCCAATAAATTAATTCAAAGAATGAGTCATCACGATATCTGAATGTTGAGGGAGATACATTGTTTACAATTAGCATTACTTGAACTTGTAAGTCGCATGACCCGTTGTGATAAAAAAAAAACAACGTTTGTTTCCTCTTGCAGATATCCTCCACTACATACGTAACGTGTTCTCACTGTCTTACAGTCCCTCCATGCTGACGTTGAGTTTTGAAGTGGAGTCTCAAAGGGAAGAGAACGGACACCCCACGTACTGCCAGTATGAGATCCTCTCAACGAACACCAATGACTCTTTTGGTAAGATAATGACTGCAAGAAGCTGTTGCATTCAATAGCCTCTTTCTCCTACACCCCCTCCCCGACCCCGTGGGTTGGCGGCCGATGAGGGTGGGGGACTAAGATAACAATACCAGTCTCCCCTCCCCCCATCGAATCATTTGGGCTCCGTCAATATGAATTGATTGTGGTACGGCGTGTGTTCTATACTTACGGCTCTTAGCCGCACCCATGGCGCTGTCCCAGGTCACGCACATATTTAGCAAGGCCGCTTCTGTGTCTATCCTCAGCCCACTTCAACAACACGGCCCACTGGCACATCACGGCCCACTTCCTCAACACGGCCTACTGGCACACCACGGCCCACTTCCACACCACGGCCCACTTCCACACCACGGCCCATTTCCACACCACGGCCCACTTCCACACCACGGCTCACTTCCACACATTTACCTAACCTTAAATCAGATATCACGTCACATACAGATCTCAAAGCTAAAGTGGAACAGAGTGTCGTATTTACACTTTAAAGACATAATATGTAAACATTCTCCAAACTTCATGTTTGACATGATTCTCAGTGTTCTACAGGAT